>CM051263.1:57248806-57338806 GCA_027921565.1 Artemia sinica
TTTTGACGTGTGTGTGTGAGTTTTTCGTGTGTGTGTGTGTGTGTGTGTGTGTAAGTTTTTTGTGTGCAGGTAAGTTTTTGTGTGCATGTAAGTTTTCGTGTGCATGTGTAATTGCAAATCATAGGTTTCAGACAGCATTCACCAACGAAATACTAGGAAACCTTATCTCAGAAAAGTCTGAAATAACAAACTATTCATCCCAAACTAGAAGTTTCAGTCAACAAACGCCTATGAGAGATTAAGAATCATAACTCTGAAAAGTCCGAAAAGCAAACTACACCTCCCAAATCATGATTTTCTGACAACACACACCTATGAAAGGCTAAGAAATCTAGCTCAGAAAAGTCAAAAATAGCAAATTAACCATCCCAAATCATAGGTTTCAGTCAACACACACCTACTACGAATGGCTAAGAAACCTAGCTCAGAAAAGTCAAAAAATAGCAACCCACACATCCCAAATCATAGGTTTCAGACACCACACACCTATGAGAGACTGAGAAATCTGGTTATGAAAAGTCAGAAATAGTAATTTACATATCCCAAATCATAAGTTTCAGACAACACTCACCTATGAACGGCTAAGAAACCTAGCTCAGAAAAGTCAAAAATAGCAAACTAGTCATCCCAAACTATAGGTTTCAGACAACAACACCTATGAGTGACTAAGAAATCCAGCTCAGAAAAGTCAAAAGTAGCAATCCACCCATCCCAAATCATAGGTTTCAGACAACACATACCTATGAAAGACTAAGAAATCCAGCTCAGAAAAGTCAAAAATAGCAAACTACATATCCCAAATCATAGGTTTGAGTCAACACACACCAACGAAAGACTAAGAAACCTAGCTCAGAAAGTCAAAAATAGCAAACTACTCATCCCAAACTATTGGTTTCAGACAACATTCACCTACGAAATACTAGAAAACCTTAGCTCAGAAAAGCCTGAAATAGCAAATTAACCGTCCCAAATCATAGGTTTCAGTCAACACATACCTATGAAAGGCTAAGAAACCTAGCTCAGAAAAGTCGAAAATAGCAAACTACTCATCCCATATCATAAGTTTCAGTCACCACACACCTATGAAAGACTAAGAAATCCAACTCAAAAAAAGCCCGAAATAGTAATTTACATATCCCAAATCATAAGTTTCAGACAGCATTCACCTACGAAATACTAAGAAACCTTAGCTCAGAAAAGTCTGAAATAACCAACTATTCATCCCAAACTCGAAGTTTCAGACAACAATCTCCTATGAGTGACTAAGAATCCTAGCTCTGAAAAGTCTAAAAAGCAAACTACACCTCCCAAATCATAATTTTCAGAAAGGACACACCTATGAAAGGCTAAGAAATCTAGCTCAGAAAAGTCGAAAATAGCAAACTACATATCCCAAATCATAGGTTTCAGTCAACACACACCAACGAAAGACTAAGAAAATCCAACTCAGAAAAGTCAAAAATAGCAAACTACTCATCCCAAACTATTGGTTTCAGACAACATTCACCTACGAAATACTAGAAAACTTTAGCTCAGAAAAGCCTGAAATAGCAAACTAAACATCCCAAATCATAATTTTCTAACAACACATATCTATGAAAGGCTAAGAAACCTAGCTCAGAAAAGTCGAAAATAGCAAACTACACATCCCAAATCATAGGTTTCAGACACCACACACCTATGAAAGACTAAGAAATCCAACTCAGAAAAGTCAAAAATAGCAAACTACATATCCAAACTATTGGTTTCAGTCAACACACACCAACGAAAGACTAAGAAATCCAACTCAGAAAAGTCCAAAATAGCAAACTACTCATCCCAAACTATTGGTTTCAGACAACATTCACCTACGAAATACTAGAAAACTTTAGCTCAGAAAAGCCTGAAATAGCAAACTAAACATCCCAAATCATAATTTTCTAACAACACATATCTATGAAAGGCTAAGAAACCTAGCTCAGAAAAGTCGAAAATAGCAAACTACACATCCCAAATCATAGGTTTCAGACACCACACACCTATGAAAGACTAAGAAATCCAACTCAGAAAAGTCAAAAATAGCAAACTACATATCCCATATCATAAGTTTCAGTCACCACACACCTATGAAAGACTAAGAAATCCAACTCAAAAAAGCCCGAAATAGTAATTTACATATTCCCAAATCATAAGTTTCAGACAGCATTCACCTACGAAATACTAAGAAACCTTAGCTCAGAAAAGTCAAAAATAGCCAACTACTCATCCCAAACTCGAAGTTTCAGACAACAAACACCTACGAGTGACTAAGAATCCTAGCTCTGAAAAGTCCAAAAAGCAAACTACACCTCCCAAATCATAATTTTCAGAAAGGACACACCTATGAAAGGCTAAGAAATCTAGCTCAAAAAAGTCGAAAATAGCAAACTACATATCCCAAATCATAGGTTTCAGTCAACACACACCAACGAAAGACTAAGAAATCCAACTCAGAAAAGTCAAAAATAGCAAACTACTCATCCCAAACTATTGGTTTCAGACAACATTCACCTACGAAATACTAGAAAACTTTAGCTCAGAAAAGCCTGAAATAGCAAACTAAACATCCCAAATCATAATTTTCTAACAACACATATCTATGAAAGGCTAAGAAACCTAGCTCAGAAAAGTCGAAAATAGCAAACTACACATCCCAAATCATAGGTTTCAGACACCACACACCTATGAAAGACTAAGAAATCCAACTCAGAAAAGTCAAAAATAGCAAACTACATATCCCAAATCATAAGTTTCAGTCAACACACACCAAGGAAAGGCTAAGAAACCTAGCTCATAAAAGCCTGAAAAAGCAAACTACTCATCCCAAACTATTGGTTTCAGACAACATTCACCTAGGAAATACTAGGAAACCTTAGCTCAGAAAAGCCTGAAGTAGCAAACTACACATCCCAAATCATAGGTTTCAGACAAACACACATCAACGAACGACGGGGGATCGGGGAAGGACCTTTGGGACCCAGGGAGGACGTTTTTGGGGTCCGGGGGGGGCAGTTGGGGACCGGTGGAGGGCCTTTGGGACCCCGTTGGTCCTTTGGGAGCTCGATGGGCCTTTGGGGGGCTGGTGGGCCCTTGAGGACCAGGGGAGGGCCTTTGAGGGTCTGAGGAGGGCGTTTGGGGGGCTGGGGCTCTTTGGGAGCTTGGGGGGAACTTTGAGTACCGGTGCTTCCTTCGGGGTTGGGGTAGGAGCATCGGAACCCTTTGGGGTTGGGTTAGAGGACCTCACAACACTGTTCAAATGAAACTTGTGTATTATAACGTCCATAGAGTTTCACCATTAATTTCTCTTCTAAAATCTCTTCAAAAATCATCTTTTAAAATGTCTCTATCTGTTTCGCCCAAATAATCCCATAACCTCTCTAAAACGGTTTCGCCCAAATAATCCCTAAACGTAATTCAGCGTGTTCCTTTTGTTTGGCATCTCTGCGCTGGCTTATTTCAATTATTTGGAAACCTTTTCGCGCGCTAAGATCAAAACATTTGCTCGGAAACGATTCTTCTGGAAGAACTCCAGACATTAATAAACTTCGCGCCGGAGACAATTCAAACAATCATGACATCATGTGTGATCTAACTGTTTCTCGGAAACATTTCTGTTCGAAATCCAAAGACATTAATTAACTTTACGTTATCTGTCAGACATTAATTAACTGTTTCCCGGGAACTCATAACATTTGGCTCGAACAACAATAACAAATACTGTTTCCCGGAAACTCATAACATCTGCATTGAACAACAACAAGAAGGGAGTGACAAAGTTCCTGTTTTTCCATTCTCACTGACAAAGACCATAAACCATCCATAAATGTGACAAAATTCCTGTTTTTTTTTTTTTTTTCAAATTCTCACTGACAAAAACCATAAAAACATCAAATAAATCGATCAACACACATAACCATCCATGAAAACAGACATAAATGTGAGAAAATTCCTGTTTTTTCCAAGTGAGAAAATTCCTGTTTTTTCATTCTCACTGAGAAAATCCATAAAACCATCCATAAATGTGACAAAATTACTGTTTTTCAAATTCTCACTGACAAAGTCCATAAACCACGTGGTTCTATGCACATATAAGGACTCCCCCTTGTATTCAATAAGGCATCTCTACTGGTATTGACTTGGGGGAGAACCCCCTCATATACGTAATAATTTCTGTTCGTTTTAAGTTTCTAATGTTGCTTCTTACTTTCAGTTGAAAAAACTGTTTTTTTTTTTAAATTTAATTTCTGATCGTTTTTTAAATAATGCTTGGAAATCCGGTGCCCCCTTCATAGAAATGTCCCTTACCCCAAAGAAACATCCTCCACAGAAATATTCTCCCGAGTAATCCCCTCCTCCAGCCCCCCCCCCCCCACCAGAAAAAATCCTTCCTGTAAATATCTGTATACTTCCCAATAACCAATACAATATGTAAGCAATGGACAAAGTTCATAACTTGCAGCCCTTCCCCTGGGAACTGTCGGGGATTAAGTCATCCTAAAAGACATATTAATTAGATTTTCGACTATGTTGAACAAAATGGCTATCTCAAAATTTTAATTGGGTGACTTTGAGAAAAAATGAGCGTGGGAGGGGGCCTAGTTGCCCTCCATTTTTTTGGTCACTTGAAAAGGGCACTAGAACTTTTAATTTCTGTTCCAATGAGCCCTCCTACGATATTCTAGGACCACTGGGTCAATGCGATTACCCCTGGTAAAAAAAAACCCAAACAAACAAACAAATAAACACGCATCCGTGATCTTTCTTCTGGCAAAAAATGGAAAATTCCACATTTTTGTAGATAGGAGCTTGAAACCTCTAAAGTAGGGTTCTCTGATACGCTGGCTATGATGGTGTGATTTTCATTAAGGTTCTATAACTTTTAGGGGGTCTTTCCCCCTTTTTTCAAAAAATCAGCCAAATTTTCTCAGGCGCGTAACTTTTGATGGGTAGGATTAAACCTGATGAAGCTTATATTTTTGACATCAGAATTAAAATCTGATTCTTTTGATGTATATATCGGTATCAAAATTCCCTTTTTTAGAGTTTCGGTTACCATTGAGCCGGGTCACTCCTTACTTACAGTTCGTTACCACGAACTGTTTGACAATTTAAACCACGAAAAACTGAATAAAATTTGGTTTGGGTGTTGGAACATCAAACATTGTTACCTTTGTGATATCATATGTACCCTTCTTTTATTAGCCAACCAAAAGCTATTTTATGAGAAGAAAATCATTTTGCAACCATAATGTGAATCTTATAATGATAATCTTATCAAGGGAAATCTTGATTAAGTAGAACAAACTCCTAGGAGGATATTCCTGATCATAAGCATGGTCATTAGTCACGACAAGAAAAAAAGTAATTAGAATTTAGGACATTGGGGAGTTACTTCATAGGTCGCGAAAGTAAGGAAGAGCTGACAAAAGGTCTTATTTTAATTAATTCCTGAGCTAATTAGAATCAAGCATTTAAGTCGAATCTTTGTTCATATTAAGTCAAAAAAAAAACACGTTTTTTAAACTGAAAATAAGGAGCAACATTAAAAATTAAAACAACAAGAAATTATTACGTATATGATGGGGGTTACCCCCTCCTCAACACCTTTCTCTTCGCGCTAAAGTTTTTAATGCTTCTAAAAAAGCTTCTTGTTGTTCTAATTAAACAACTCTTGTGTTTCAGGAGACGTTCTTAAAGAATTAGGAAAAAATTTCAAACTTTAACGTAAAGGGAAAGATGTTGAGAAGGTGGCTGCCCCCTGATATACGTAATAATTTCTGTTCGTTTTGAGTGTCAATGTCGCTCCTTACTTTCAGTTCAAAAACTCGTTTTTTTTTTTACTTAATTTCTGTTTGATTTTCAATAATACCAGGAAATCTGACTCCACCTCCACGGAAAAATCCCCGTCCCCACGGAAATATGCTTTAGACAATTCAATTCCGGTGAAAATTTACCCCGGACAATTACCCTTAACATCTCCACGCACAAAATTAAGTCGGTAAAGAGAAAATAAGACATATAAAAAGAATTTCGTGTAGGAGTTCTGGCATATTCCCCCCGTGTAAAATTTACCCTGAAAAGTTCATCCCCTGAAAATTCCCTCATTATGGAAAATTCTCCCCGTGGGAAATCACCCCAGCAGAAAATTTGACCCCCCCCCCCACCCCAAAAATGTGTGCATACTTCCAATAACAAATACTATACGGAAACAAGTCTTATAACTTAATGACCTCTCCTAGGGACCTGTGGGGAGCCAAGTTATCCCAAAGGCATAGGTATTGGGCATTTCAACCATACTGAACAAAATGACAATCTCAAAGTTTTTATTGGACGATTTTAGAAAAAAGGGGCGTGGGAGAGGGACTATTTGCCTTCAATTTTTGGTCACTAAAAAAAGGCACTAAAAACTTTTAATTTCCGTTCGAATGAGCTCGATCCCGACATTCTACGACCACTGGGTCGATACGATCATCCCAGGGAAACAAAAACACACATTCGTGATCATTCTTCTGGCCAAAAAAAAAAAAAAAAAAAAAAAAAAAAAAAAAAAAAAAAAAAAAAAAAAAAAAAAAAAAAAAAAAAAAAAAAAAATCCACATTTTTGCAGATACGAGCTTGAAACCTCTACAGGAGGGTTCTCTGATGCACTGAATCTGATGGTGTGATTTTCATTAAGATTATTTTATGTTTAAGGGCTGCTTCTCCTCTTTTTTGAAAATCAGGCAATTTTTTCTCCGACTCGTAGCCTCTGATGAGTAACACTAAAGTTAATGAAACCTATATATTTGGATTTAGCATAATAATTCGATTCTTTTGACATATCTCTTGGTATCAAAATTCCTTTATTTAGAGTTTTGGTTACAATTCAGCAGTACCGCTTCTTACTTACAGTTCATTACCACGAAGTGTTTGATAGAGCACCTTAATAAACTTTTTCTATATGAACTATAAGTTTTTTTTCAAGGACTGAAAGCTTCAATAAAGATTGAAATCTCTGAAACCTGTGTTTCACCTTTGTAAGCAATTATTGCTCTGTGAAAAAAAATTTAGCAAAATGATGCAAAAACTAGTTGAAAGTTTAGGTAAATTTTCAAAAAAAAGTGTATTTTTAGTTAAACGCACAGTGATTTCGGGGGTTCCAAAATGAGTCAACTTCGTCCTGTGCTAAAACGATGCTTGCAAGAGTGGCTTGCCCCTGCTTATTTAAAGTCGTATCATGCATCCATAGTTTATTTTTACCTCAACCAGGTCTCGTTTGCTTAATTCAGTGAGAGAGTGTCCAAGTAAAAATTTTTCTCGTGTAAAGACTCACATTTTCAGACACCTTGGTAAAAACAGTTGATTTTGACAGTAGCCAGTTATGACAATGGGCAGAAATAAAGACAAGCCAAGTCATTTTTGTTAAACCAATTTTAAAAGGAATGGTACGAAAGCACCTCTCTTTATTCCAAAACCTGGTTGCAGTTGCGTGAAATTCTGCTACGGGACTAATAGAGATGTGTTTTATAATCAAACAGTTCGTGGTAACGAACTGTAAGTAAGGAGCGACCCGGCTCAATGGTAACCGAAACTGTAGAAAACGGAATTTTGATACCAATAGATACATCAAAAGAATCAAATTTTAATGCTAGTTTCAAATATATAAGTTTCATCAAGTTTAGTCCTACTTATCAAAAGTTACGCGCCTGAGAAAATTTGGCTGATTTTCAAAAAAAGGGGGAAAGACCCCCTAAAATTTATAGAACCTTAATGAAAATCACACCATCATATTCAGTGTATCAGAGAACCCTACTGCGGAGGTTTCAAGCTCCTATCTACAAAATGTGGAATTTTGCATTTTTTGCCAGAAGAAAGATCACGGATGCGTGTTTATTTGTTTGTTTGTTTTTTTTCCCCAGGGGTGATCGTATTGACCCAGTGGTACTAGAATATCGTGGGAGGGCTCATTCGAACGGAAATGAAAAGTTCTAGTGGCCTTTTTACGTGACCGAAAAAAGGGAGGGCAACTAGGCCCCCTCCCACGCTCATTTTTTTCCCAAAGTCACCCGATCAAAATTTTGAGATAGCCATCTTGTTTAGCATGGTTGAAAATATGATAAATATGTCTTTTAGGATGACTTAATCCCCCGAAGTCCCCAGGGGGAGGGCTGAAAGTTATGAACTTTACCCAATGTCAAACAGTTCGTGGTAACGAACTGTAAGTAAGGAGCGACCCGGCTCAATGGTAACCGAAACTCTAGAAAACGGTATTTTGATACAAATAGATACATCAAAAGAATTGGATTTTAATGTTGATATCAAATATATAAGTTTCATCAAGTTAAATCTTACCCATCAAAAGTTACGCGCCTGAGAAAATTTGGCTGATTTTCGAAAAAAGGGGGAAAGACCCCCTAAAATCTCTAGAACCTTAATGTAAATCACACCCTCATATTCCGCGTATCAGAGAACCCTACTGTAGAGGTTTCAAGATCCTATCTACAAAAATGCGGAATTTTGCATTTTTTGCCAGAAGAAAGATCACGGGTGCGTGTTTATTTGTTTTTTTTTTATTTGTGTTTTTTTTTTTCGACCCAGTGGTCCTAGAATATCGTGTGAAGGCTCATTGGAATGGAACTTAAAAGTTCTAGTGCCCTTTTTAAGTGAAAAAAAATGGAGGGCAACTAGGCCCCCTCCCACGCTCATTTTTTCCCAAAGTCACCTGATCAAAACTTTGAGATAGCCATTTTGTTCAGCATGTTCGAAAATATTATAAGTATGTCTTTTAGGATGACTTCATCCCCCGGACTTCTCGGGAGGAGGGCTAAAAGTTATGACTTTACCCAATGTTAACATATAGTAATGGTTATTGGGAAGTATACAGTACAGACGTTTTCAGGGGGGATTTTTCCTGGTAGTGGGGGGGGGGGGTGGGTCGGGGGTTATGTGGGAGGATCTTTCCATGAAGGAAGTTTTCATGGGGGAAGGGACATTGCTATGAAGGGGACGCCGGACTTCCCAGCATTATTTAAAAAACGATCAGAAATTAAATATAAAAACTGTAACAGCAGCAACATCAAAACTTTAAACGAACAGAAAGTATTACATATATGATTGGGTTCACCCCCTAGTCAATACTCACTCTTTAAGCCAAAGATTTTTTTAGTACTTTCATAAGAGCTATTTATTCTAATTAACGGCTTTTGTGATTAAGCGGTCATTTTTAAAGAATTGGAATAAAATTCGAACTTTCGCTTAAAGAGCAAGGTATTGACTAGGGGGCGAACCCCCTAATATATATATTAAAAATATATGAATATAGAAGTTCGTTACGTAAGTTAATTCGTAAGTTGCGTATATTTATTACTAATAAAAACGTTCGTAAATAAAATGAAACAAGTTTCGAGAAAGCCATTTAACCAAATAAAAGTAAATTAGTATGAAAATTTTGTTTTAATTATTCATGTACGATGAGCCAAGATCAAAACCTGCATTTATTAAAAAACGTTCAAAAATTAAATAAAAAAAAACAAGTTTTTTTTTAACTGAAAGTAAGGAGTGACATTAAAACTTAAAACGAACAGAAATTATTCCGTGTATGAAAGGGGCTGTCCCCTCCTCAACGCCTCGCTCTTTACGCTAAAGTTTTGACTTTCTCACAACTCTATTTTTTTAAACAATAAAAAACTTTAGCGTAAGTTTTAACGTCGTTCCTTACTTTCAGTTAAAAAAAAACTTGTTTTTTTTATTTAATCTATATGAGAGACTATCTAAAGTTGTCCTGCCAAGCTTTGGTCAAACAGTTCGTGGTGACGAACTATAAGTAAGAAGCGAGCCGGCTCAATAGTTACCGAAACTAAAAAACGGAATTTTTATAACAATAGCTACATCAAAATAATTGGACTTTTATGGTGATTTAAAATATATTAGTTTTTCATCGAGTTTAATCTTACCCATCAAAAGTTACGAGCATGAGAAAAATTGCCTTATTTTCGAAAAAAAGGGGGAAACACCCCCTAACAGAGATTTAATCTTAATGAAAATCAAAACATCAGATTCAGCGTATCAGGAAACCCTACTGTAGAGGTTTCAAGTTTCTGTCTGCAAAAATGTGAAATTTTATATTTTTTGGCCAGAAGAAAGATCACGGATGCGTGTTTTTTTTTTCCATGGGTGACAGTATCGATCCAGTGGTCTTAGAATACCGCAAGAGGGCTCATTCGAACTGATTAAAGTTCTAAGGCTCTTTTGAAATGGCCAAAAAATGAAGGGCAACTTGGCCCCCTCCAAGGCTCATTTTTTCCCAAACTCACCCGATCAAAAGTTTGAGATAGCCATTTTGTTCAGCATAGTCAAAAATTTAATAACTTTGTCTTTGAGGATGACTTATTCCCCCACAGTCCCCAGGGGAAGGGCTACAAGTTATGAACTTTGCCCATTATTTACATATAGTATTGGTTATTGGGAAGTATACAGACGTTTTCAGGAGGTTTTTTTTTTCTGGTTGGGATGGGGGGTCGGAGAGGGGGGGGGGGGGTTACATGGGAGGATGTTTCTATGGAGAATATTTTCATGGGGGGAGGGATACTTCTATGAACGGGGGCGCCAGATTTCCCAGCATTATTTAAAAAATGATCAGAAATCATAAGCAGCGCAATCGCGCTGCCTAAGTAAAGAACGATGTTGGCAAAAAGTTATTTATTATTTTTTTTCCTTTAGACCAAGGCACTTTGTATCGAAGGAGTTGTCGTAGAAACTTGGGAAAGGGCTTATTTGATTGGAAATTGGAATGGCTAGTGCCCTTTTTAATAGTCGAAAGTGATTGGGAGGCAACTAACACCCCTTCCATGCTCACCATTTCCCCAAACACATCCAATTAAAATTTTGAGATAGCCATTTTGTTCAGCGTAGTTTATTTCCAAATAGAAGTTATATTTTTTTGAGGAGGACACTCCCCCAGAGCCCTCAGGGCAAGGTTTGTAAGTTATGCCCTGGGGGCATTTATGGTTTTTACAGGAAGCTTTGTCGTACAAATTTCAAAAAGGCTCTTTTGAATTGAAAGTCAAAAGGTCAGTGCCCTTTTAATAGTCGAAAGTGATTGGAACTCTCACGCCCACCTTTTCCCCAATCACATCCAATCAAAATTTTGAGATAGCCATTTTGTTCAAAGTAGTTGAAAGGTCTGGAAATTGTATATTTGAGGATAACACTCCCTCCCCCCCCCCCCACACAGCCCTCAGGGTATGGGTTGAAAGTTATTCCTTGGGGGCATATAATGTTTTTATTGAAAGCTTGGTCGTAGAAACTTGAAAAAGGGCTCGTTCGATTCGAAATTCAAAGGGCTAGTGCTCTTTTTAATAGTCGAAAGTAATTGGAGGGCAACTAACGCCCCTCTAACGCCGATCTTTTCTTCAAACACATCCAATCAAAATTTTCAAATAGCTATTTTGTTCAACGTAGTTAAAAATCTTAGAAATTAGGTCTTTGGAGATGATAGCCCCCCTCAAAGCCCTCGGGGCAAGGGTTGTTAGTTATGCCTTCGGAGACATATTAGGTTTTTATAGATAGTGACGTTGTAGAAACTTCAAAAGGGGCTTATTCGAATGAAAATTAGAACGGCTTGTGCCCTTTTTAATAGTCGAAAGTCATTGGAGGATAACTAACATCCCTCTCACACCCATTATTTCACCAAACACATCCAATCAAAATTTTGAGATAGTCATTTTGTTCGATGTAGTTGAAAGGTGAGGAAATTATGTCTTTGAGGATGACAAACCCCCTCACAGCTCTCAGGTCAAGGGTTGTAAGTTATGCCCTGGAGGCATATAATGTTTTTATTGGAAGTGTTTTCGTACAAACTACAAAAGGGTTCATTCGATTGGAAATTGAAAGGGCTAGTGCCTTTTTTAATAGCTGGAAGTGATTGGAGGGCAACTAACCCCTCTCTCACGCCCATTATTTCCCCAAACACGTCAATCAAAATTTTGACATACCATTGTGTTCAACGTAGTTGAAAGTTCTGGAAATTAGGTCTTTTAGGATGAAAACTCTCCCCCCCCCTCAGCCCTCAGGGTAAGGGTTGTAAGTTATGCCCTGGGGTATATAAGGTTTTTATTGGAAGCGTTTCCGTAGAAACTTCAAAAGAGCTCATTCGATTGGAAATTGAAAGGGCTAGTGCCTTTTTCAATAGTTGAAAGTGACTGGAGAGCAACTAACGCAACTCTCACGCCCACCATTTCTCCAAACACACATCCAGTTAAAATTTTGGGATAGCCATTTTGTTGAACGTAGTTGAAAATTTTGGAAATTAGGTCCGTGAGGATGACAACCCCCTCGCAGCCCTTAGGGCAAGTGTTGTAATTTATGCCCTGGGGGCATATAAGGTGCTTATAGAAAAAGTTGTCGTAGAAACTCAAAAAGGGCTCAATCGATCGGATATTGAAAGGGCTAGTGCCCTTTTTAATAGTCGAAAGTGACTGGAAGGCTTGACATTTTTATAGTAAGGATCGATGTGGGTACAATGTATTTTTTTTTTTTAGACCGGGGCAATTCGTATCGAAGGAGGTGTCTTAGGAATTTTGAAAAGGGCTCATTCGATTGACAATAGAAAGGGCTAGTGCCCTTTTAATAGTAGAAAGTGATAGGAGGGCAACTAATCCACCTCCCACGCCCACCCTCCTATTTGCCCATTATGTTTAAAAACTAAATGTTGTCTTAAGATTAAATCAAAATACACTGAGTTAATGCTAATACCCAATAAGGCATCTCAGCAGTATCCCAAGAACGACTGAGGGCATTATGTTCAAGCTTTCGGGGCTACTTCTGCTCTTAAAATTTAGCCAAATCAAAATAGCGTAAGTGTATCCAAGCTATCAAAGAAAGTAAATAGATTTTTTTTGGGAATTGTATCGAGTTTTCTATTTAAGGTCTACTAGAGGAGGTATGAAACTAAATTAAACACTATTATTTTTGTCCAAATTTTTAAAAGGGCGTACGTTGTTAAAAATTGCTGAAAATTTTTTCTACAGCATGCAAATAGCAGGCCAAACTATAAAGACTTAAAAAAACGAAAGGATATTAAGTATTATTTTCTTTTTCCCTGAAAAGACTATGTCACTAAAAAACGAACAGAAATTAACTAAAAAAACGTTTTTCCACAAAAATAGTTTTTCAAAGAAAAGTAAAGAACTCCATTAAACCAAAAATGAGCAAACATAAAATCAAATAATCTACCAAGCGTGAAACTACCACAGATCAGCATCGATAAATAAATGAAACCCAAAACGAACATAAATTACAATAAATAACCGAGTCAAACTCAAAACGGGCAGAAATTAACATGACTAGGGCTCAAAACCCCGATGCCTTCCCAAGGCCAGAACATAATGTGCACTTTACTGTAAAAAAAAACAAATGAATTTGCATTGTCAGTTAAATATATATATATATATATATATATATATATATATATATATATATATATATATATATATATATATATATATATATATATATATATATATATATATATATATATATATATATATATATATATATATATATATATATATATATATATATATATATATATATATATATATATATACTGATATTTAGTAATCAAAATGTTAATAATTTTTGATTTATTAAAGTTATAAAAGTAAAAACATTTAGATTTTTTCAGTAAAGTGCAAAGTATTTTCTGGCCTTGGGTTTTGAGGCCTACTCGTGTTAATTTCTGCTCGTTTTGAGTTTGACTCGGTTATTTTATTTAATTTCTGCTAATTTTTGGTTTCATTGATTTATTGAAGTTGATTTGTGGTAGTTTCACGCTTGGTAGATTATTTGATTTTATTTTTGCTCATTTTTGTTTTAATGGAGTTCTTTACTTTTCTTTGAAAAACTTATTTTGTGGAATTTTTTTTAATGAATTAGATAAAAATACAGGTTTTCTCAACTGAAAGTAAGGAGCAACATTAAAACTTAAAATGAACAAAAATTATTACGTATATGAGGGTGTTCGCCCCCAATACCTCACTCTTTACTCTAAATATTTTTAGTACTTTTAAAAGAGCTATCTATTCTGATTAAACTGCCTTTGTGATTCAGGGGTTATTCTTAAAGAATTGGAACAGAATTCGAACTTTAACGTAAAAAGCGAGGTATTGACTAGGCTGCGAAACCTCATATACGTAATAGTGTCTATTTGTTTTAAGTTGTAATGCTGCTCCTTACATTCAGGTGAAAAAATTTGCTGTTTTTTTTTATTTAGTTTTTTCAAGCCATTATCCTACTTTCGAGAAACAATTTTTGTTTAAGCTAGTAAGGATGGAGGTAACCATTTTAAATAACAGTTAGATTAATATCTAAAAGCGCATAAGATGTAAAACAGTTCTTTGCCCCATCACCCAAAAATTTCCTTGCAATAATTAAAAGAATGTTTTAAACATCCAAAAAAGAAGCATTTTATCATTCGTTATAAAGTGTTGTCATCTAGTTTTACAAGCCATTTCATTTTAAGATTTCAGTAGTTTGTTATTTCAAATTTTATGAACCCGAACAAGGTAGAAAAATGGTATCAAATGTGCCTCCTAAAATACGTTAGCTCTCTTATCAAACAAATCGTGGTAACGAACTGTAAGTAAGGAGCTACTTGGTCCAATAGTAACCGAAACTCTAAAAAACGGAATTTTGATAACAGTGGATGCATCAAAAGAATGGCTCTTGATGCTGAACCAAATAAATAAAGTTAATTAAGTTTAACATCAAAAGCTACGAGTCTGAGAAGATTTGCCTGAATTTTTACAGGGGGAGGGGGAATCCCAAAAAAATCAAAGAATCCTGAAAATCGCACCATCAGTTATAACCGATACGGTGTTTGGTCACAAAATGGCTCATAAGTTAACATGGTATTCGCGTGATGGTAAGACAGCAAACTTTATTGATTATGTGATAATAAACCGAAGACTGGGAGGATCAAGACAAGATACTAGGGTATATAGGAGTGCTGTTATTGATGTTAAAAGTAAGGATTACCATCTAGTAGTGTCTAGGGCTAATTTAAAGCTGAAATTTTGGAAGGGTAACTGCCGACCGGGAAGTTATGATGTTTGTAGACTCCAGGACGAGAATTTGAGAGAAGCTTTGCAGGAACAGTTGAATATTAAACTTCAGAGTTTAAAATTTGACAATGTGAAAGATGGTTGGAATAATTTTAGAAAAATATTTGTGAAGTTGCTGAAGGTGTATTAGGGAATAAAACTAGGACTGCAGCTAGGAATATTAGTGAAAAAGCTTTATGTTTAATAGAAAGAAGAAGGGATTTGTACAAGAATTATCTGAGTGAAAGATCATATGAAAACAAAAGGAATGTAAATAAAGTGGAGAAAGCACTAAAATATGAACTAAGGATGTGTGAAGTGGAGGTCATGGATAAAATTGCCGAGGATCTGGAAGATGCAGCTAGACGGCATATTAGTAAAATATTGTATTGGCATGTTAATAAATTGTGAGGAGGTAGTCAATCCGGACTTGTCCCAGCCAAAGATAGGAACGGGGCCATAATTAGTGATAAGAGAGAGAGTTAAAGAGAGATGGGCGGAACATTTTGAGAGATTGTTAAACCGAGATAGAGTTGCAGGAAAAGATATAGAGGAAAATGAAAAAGTTTGTGATACCTTGGATGCGAAGGAAGGTTTGTTTTGTGAGGAAGAATTAGCGACGGTACTAAAAGGATTAAAAAAATAATAAGGCTCCAGGTGCTGATAGGGTGGTAAATGAGTTTCTGAAATATGGTGGCTCTGAGGTTAGAAATAAGTTACTGAAGATTATGAATATAATTTTTGAAAAAGGGAAAGTACCTAAAGATTTCAGGAAAACCTTAATTAAGCAACCTTATAAAAAAGGTGATAAGAGTAAGTGTGGTAATTATCGAGGCATTAGGCTGGTCTCTGTAGGTAGCAAGCTACTTATTAGATTGAGACATGCTGTAGACAAAGTTTAAAGAGAAGAAACAGTGCGGTTTTAGAAAAGACAGAGGATGTGTCGACGAAATTTTCACTCTTAAGTTAATAATTGAGAAGTACCTGAGCTGTCAAACACCTTTGGTCCTTAGTTTTTATAGATTATGAGCAAGCGTTCGATTTGTTGATAGAAGAGCTTTAGAAATGGATTTATCTTTGTATGGTATGCCAGACACATAAATTAAAGTGATTTGCGCTACGTACGACGAGAATAACACTACTACGGTTAAGGTAGGAAATAAGGTAAGCAGCTGGTTTTGTATTAAATCAGGAGTTAAGCAGGGTTGTGTTCTATACCCCTTGATGTGGATTATTTTGATGGACTTTGTCTTAAGGAGCACAGGAAAGGCAATGGGTGACCACGGGTGGGTGACGTAAAGATTGATCGGGTGGGCAGCTTCACCTACCTTGGTAGTATTATTAGTAAAGATGGTGAGAGCGGTGAAGTTGTTAAAAGTAGAATAGCCAAGGCTCGGGGTGTTTTTTCACATTAAATTTTTTTTTTGGAAGAATAGGAAGATAAGTCTGCAAACCAAGATTAGAATATTAGAACCTACAGTAATGACAGTGGTCAAATATGGCTCTTAAGCATGGGCGATCCGAAAAGCGGATGCAGATTTGCTAGATGTTTTCCAGAGAATTGCCTACGGATTGTTCTGGGTACCCGGCTGACTGACCGCATTTTAAACAGTAAGCTGTACGGAAAATGTGGTTCATTACTGCTTTTAGGGCTATAATGAAAGAATGGTTGAGGTGGCTAGGGCACGTTGTGTGTATGAACGATGACAGATTGCCGAAGATTGTCCTTTTCGGCCAACCGTCTAGGGCTAAACGGAGAGCAGGTCGTCCTCGTCTGGGATGGAGGGACGTTATAAAGAAGGATCTAAAGGAAATGGGAACTTCCTGGAAGGGTGTAAAAAGGGAGGTTTTAAATAGATTGGGATGGAGGAGGAGCGTGCATAGCTGTGTTGGCCTCAGTTGGCTTTGTGCTGTGGTGAGTTGTTGTTAGTACTAGTAGTAGTCGTTTCAGCGTATCAGAGAACCCTACCGTAGAAGTTTCAAGTTAACATCTGCGAAAATTAAGAATTTGATATTTTCTGCAGGAAGAAAGCTCATGAATGCGTGTTCGTTTGTTTTTTTTTCTCAGGGGTGATCCTTTTGAACCAACGGTCTTAGACGATTTCTAGGATGCTCATTCGAACGGGAATTAAAAGTTTAGTGCCTTTTCTAAGTAAACCAAAAGATTAGGGGGCAAATAGGTCCCATCACACAACCATATTCCATAAAGTCATCTAATCGAAACTTTTAGATAAGTATTTTGTTCAGCATAGTTTGAAATGCCCAATGATTTTGCCTCTGGGAATGGCATGACCCCACAGCCCCCGAGGAAAGGACTGTAAGATGTGAAATTTGCCCATTGCTTATACATAGCGTTTCCTATTGGGAAATCTGCAAACATTTTTCAGAGAGGGATTTTTCACTGAGGAGAAGTTTTCTGCGGTGAACTTTCAAGGAGAAATCTTACACGGGGGGTATTGGCTAGATATCTTACACAAGAATATTTTTATTCGTCTTACTTTCTCTTTGGCAACTCAATTTCACATGTGAAGATGTTCGAAGGGTATTGTCCCAGGTGAATTTTCACAGCTGGGTTGGTTTTGTCTGGGGATTTTTTTTCGGGGGCGGGGGGGGGGGATTTACCACAGAAGAAATTCTACGCGGAGGAATTTTCTCTGAGAGAAACTTTCCATGGGGGATTTCCAGAATGTAATTTTCACGGAGGATGGATTTCCGACACGATTTGAAAAACATTCAGAAATTAACTAAATACATTTTTTTTTTCAAATGAAAGTAAGGAGAGTTTTTCAGGCGGAATTGTTCATAGATAATTTTCCTGGGGGCTTTCGCTGAAAAAGAATTGCCCGGAGAGAATTTTTCCAGGGGAAGAGTTTACGTATAAAGCTTTTCCACGGAGGAATTTTTCGCGGAGAGTGGGCTAAATTTTCCATGAAGGGGTTCTGGCAGATTTCCTGAATTTTTTTGACAAAAACAGATATTAAGTAATTAATTGTTTTTCTTTAACTGAAAGTAAGGATCAACATTAAACGTAAAAAAAAACATAAATAATTCCGTATATGAGGAAGGCATACCTCGCCCTTTATGGTAAAGCTTAATTTTTGTCAAAATCCTTTAAATATGGCTCCTGAAATACATGAGTGGTTTAATTGAAATAAGAAGCTATTTTAAAATACCAAAAACTTGAGCTTTACGAGTGAGGTATTGAGGAGTTGACAGCCCCTCCACAACGGAACTATTTCTGTTCGTTTTAAGTTTTTAATGTTGCTCCTTACTTTCAGTTGCAAAAAACTTGTCATTTTCTTTGCTTGCTAAAGAAGTTGTAGCTGGTCCTTTGCTTCCTTTGTAGTAGTGACATTAGAAAGTTTTGCCCACAACAATAAAATCAGGTTTTAATAATATGAGAGTAGATACGTTTTCAACGCTGATTGATTATATTTTGAGAGCCGATACAACGAAAAAAATTAAATAAATACAACAAAACAACTCGTTCACGAGTCGCACAATTATAAATTTTCAAAGGACTGAAAAATTCATTGTTGTGACACATATCAGAAATAAGCTTGTATAATGAATTTTCAACAAAACAGACATAGTTCTGATTTAGTATGAAAACAAACAAAATCCTTTTTGACGCGGATAAAAATTGGAGGCCCTACATGGGCTGGTAATCCCTCCCTTATACCCTCTCCCTGTAGCAGAAATATGGGAAAGTTGAATTTTGCTTCAAGCGGAACTAGGCAAGCATTGTTAAATTGTACGGTATGGTTGGAGGCATGAAATGGCTCTGTGACAACTCCAAAACATTCTACCCATCAATAATTTCATTAGCTAAAAGATGGGCATGTTTTTTTTTTTTTTTTTTACCTTGATTTGCTTGATGTTTTTGATTTAAATGGGATATGAAGATGATAATCTTTAGGGGTATACTCTTCCTTTTCGAGTTTAGCAAGAAAGTGATCTGGTCTCACCCGTACCACTCCCCTGAAAAAAGAATTTTCAGCGATAGTCCATTTAAAGAAGAGACGAATAGAGATTATAGCTGCTCTCAGTTACCCATTTGCCTATGCAATTTCCTTGTTTTCATACATTGTTTGTTTCCATAATGCATGATAATGAATTGTTGTCGAAAGGCTTTACAGGTGATTACAAGCGGTAAAATTAAATCTAGAAGTTGTTTAGATATAGATTTCTGCCCCCTCGTACATAAGTGATTTAAGCCACCCTTACCGTTACACTTCGGTTACATCTTATCTTGCCTATTAGACTTCCTGACAGCCACCCAGTTTTTTTTTTTTTTTAAGAATTCCGTTATACCCGCTGGTTTTATTGTTAAAATTTTAAAGCTATTAAAATTAATGTTAAAATTGTTTAAAATTATTGTTAAAATATTAAAATTTATTAATGTTACTGACACTCGCAGTGCATTTACGGTTGAACCTCTGATGACATGGTTCTGTAATTGTTTAATTAAGGGTTAAAAACTCTTATATTTCGTAGATACTTTACCAGCGATTCGGAGTTGTCTTTAATTTTCAGTGGCACTATTCATGGTCTTCATGAACTTGAAGTCGCACTCATGAATACACTACCTCCAGGTACGTGGTAACGTGGTAAGTAACGTGGTGGTTTTAAGTAAATTATCACGTCATGTCAGTGCTACTGAGTTTAATTTGCCAAACATCGGGTTGCTTGTGCGCTTTGCGTGTTGCATTTCAGCCACACATGGTGCTATATCTGAAACGCATGACCCAGTTGACAAAAACCACGCTTGGCACACTTTTGCAACGCTTGGCATGCGTCACCTAGTTTAGGCGATTTCTTAATGTCGGTGACCCATTGCATATGTAACTTGCTGAGTTTTGGTCTTAATCATAGAAGTGAATCAATAACAAATACACATCTCTTATATTGCTTGGGTGATGATATTCCTTCAAATTCTTAGCAAAATATTTGTAACTAGTTTAGCTCATGAAGTGTATCTAACAGTGCTTATTCGACTGCGGTAGTTTATCGATGAATTTTTTTTTTGGCCCACTGGGCCTAATTTTCTCATTGAATCTAGCCATTTTTTCATCCGCTTACAATATAATGTTCCTAGAAACGTACAAGAAAAAAAAATATAATTTAGAAAACTATCATCAGTTTGGGATATGCAGAAAAAGCAGCTGTGCTTCCATGAAACATTGAGGCAAACAAGACTAAATACAAGACAACAGTAATTTTCCCACAAGTATCAAATCGTGGGACCAATCAAGAGGAACAGGGGATTCATTCTAAATACCTAGGAAGTACCAAGGAGAAGAAAGGCTCTATCGTAATTCATCTCTTAGATAGAAAAGCTCCTTAATTGACCGAGAAAACATTGAAATTGCAAACATTTCTCTCCGCCTAAAGCATTGTTTTTCTTAGTAATAATGTCCTATCGCAGCTCCTTTCTTTATGCAGCACATAAAAACAAATAGTATCATCCAGGCCAAAGTGCCTGTTGAATGGAAGGCACAAAAGGAAATAGAAGAGAAACCGTAGCGTGTACTCGTTTTTGAGGAATTCGGCCGAATATTTCTAAGTTACTTCCCCTTCCAAAGGTTTCCTCCATGTTTTAACTTCATAAAGTCATGAGACAAAACAAATGAAATATAAAAACATCTAAAGCAGGCTACACTTATTAAATTGCTTATGAAATTGGTCACCTTCTGAGTTATGGACCATATGCAATTTTTATAACAAAAAATAATCACTAGCCCTTAGGCATACAAAAACGTATACTCTCCTGTGAACACCGAAAAACGCAGCTTGCTCTGATTTTAAAAGTGTTCTGTTTTTTTTTTAGCCCGCTAACCTTTATAATAAGGTGGAGTTACAAAAGTAAATATAAAGAAAAACACATACATAATAATATGTAAAATAATAAAAATGCAAACAAAAATAATCACTTGTATATTGATCCAAGTGATTGTTTTCAGGTTGGCGATTGGCTGGGTTTTAAGTACGCTTACCATTTATAATAAGTAAAATGTTCAGAGATGCTTAAAACGCTGAAAAAAGGAAAAAAATGAAGTTATTGCCTCAAAAAGAAATTGCCACGAAGAAATAAAGATCTACTGGTAAAAAAAATATAATGACTAGAACATTCTTCTTTTTTACTTGCTTAAAATTCTAAACATAAAAAGTAATAATTTTCTGCGTCCCGTTTACTGTTTCAAAATATGACAGAAATATATGGTAAATACAACAACGGCTATAAAAGTAACGTTATTTGGCTTCCTTTTCAACGTGTGTATAAACTCTATTCAACACGGACCAGTAAAAGACCCCTTGGGCATCCTGATAACACATCAGTCTGACGTAAACGAAGTTTGGGCCAGTCAATTCGAGAAGCTGTTGATAGACCTCCAACAGAGGATCCCCCAGAGATCCCAGCAACAACACTGTTTTCCTTAGATATTAGCACAGATCCGCCGTTATCCACTGAAATTATAGCAGCAGCAAAGAAGATGAAAAATGGCAAGTCGCCTGGCGAAGACAGGATATCCGCGTAAATGATCAAAGCAACTGTTATGACCTGCCTCGAGTCCTGGACAGCGTTGTTTGCAGTAATTTGGACGACCGCCAAAATACCTTCGGATTGGAAACGCAGCACGCTTGTGAGGCTCTTTAAGAAAGGTGATGCGTCCTTCCCATGCAACTGGCGAGGAATCTGCATGCTTTCCATACCTAGAAAATTGCTGACGCACATTTTACTGTAGAGAATCAGCTCGCAGCTCGACATACACCTTCGCGACGAGCAACAATGATTCAGACCGAAACGTTCATGTGCAGACTTGATATTTACCCTACGGCTACTGACGGAAGAAAGCAGAGAATGGCGCTCCAAAATTTATATGATATTCATCGATTTTGAGAAGGCATTTGACTCAATAGACCGCCAAAGTCTGTGGAAGATCTTACTGCATTAGGGAATCCCTGAAAAGATAGTTTCACTGATTGTTGCGTTTTATGAAGATAGCGAGTGCTGTGTAAAGACACCAGATGGCCAAACTCGTTTCTTCCTCGTTCTGTCAGGAGTTAAGCAAGGTTGCGTCTTGTCACTGCTACTTTTCGTAATCGTCATTGATTACATACGGCGAAGTACAAGCACAGACGGGAATCCAGCTGAATCCAGAAACACGCCTCAGTGATGTAGACTTTGCTGACGACATCGCCGTAGTAGAATCATGCAAGCAAAGACTCCAAGAACTCCTTGAAAAAGTGAGGGAGAGAGGTGGGCATGTCGGCCTGAAAATAAATAATGAGAAAACAAAATGCATGGCTACCACAGATTCACCCCTGAGAATCACTTGCGGAGACCAACACATAGAGCAAGTCGTCCATTTCAAATACTTGGGAAGCATAACAGAAAGTACCAGATCGACCACAAAAGAAATGCTCACAAGAATCGGCCAAGCCAATGGGGCCTTCACAAAAGAAATGCTCACAAGAATCAGCCAAGCAAATGTGGCCTTCAACAGATTACGGAAAGTATGGCGGTCCCAAAGCTTCTCTATACGGCTAAAGTTACGAATCTTCAATAGCAATGTTATGCCAGTGCTGCTTTACGCAGCCGAAACCTGGCACCTGAACCAGGACAAGAGAAAAGAATACTTGCTTTCGAAAACATATGTCTCAGAAGAATTCTCAACATCCGTTGGTAACAGAGAATAACAAACCAATCCATCAGTGACAAGACTGGCCAGCCTCTTGTAACATATATCATAAGAGTCTGCCGATGGAGATAACTTGGCCACGTACTACGTATGGAAAATCTCCGGCTACCAAATGCAGCGCTCCATTGGAAGCCATCGGGTCAACGCCGCAGGGGCAGACCCAGAAACACCTTGCGTTGAACGTACCAGACAGATCTCCCTAACCTGCACACATCAATCGAATCTCAGTGGGAGGACATACTTGCAGCAGCAAACCGGCGGGAAGATTGGCGGCTCCTTCTTGATGCCCTGGGTGCCTCTGGAGGCACAGGCGGATCTAAGTTCTAAGTAAGTAAGTATAAACTGTATAATTTTCCACAAAAATAAACCAGTGCAATAAAGCAGAATTTCTAACATTAAATTTTGCATTAGTATCTTTTTCTCTGTGGTATTGTTTCAACTTAATCTATACCCTATGAAAGGAAAGGACTACTAGGCATATACTTTTTTCATGGACTACAAGATACGTCATTAATTTTAGCCCTAGATTGGTAGCAGTGTAGTCAGGCACTTGATAACAGAAAGAGCCTTAGACTCAGTCCCCTCCGAAAGGATTTGAATTTTGATCGCTCTCATAATAGACTGTATATGCTTAGCCATGCCTGCTATTTATCAAATTCAACCCTCTGCGGCAATCTCAATGGTAGACACAGAACCATATTGTTCTTACAATCAATACTTTAATTTCTACCTTCAAGGAAAAAAGTAATTGGTGCTAGGATATATAGTGAGGCAAAATAACTAGACTTTATTAATGCATGCTGAAATTTTTAAAGCAGCAGAATAGATTGTGTCGTGCCGAATGTTTTTTTTTAGAAAATTAAAACAGCCTTTGATTACCTGTAAGGCTAATCAAACTCACTGAGTCTCAGGAAATAGCAAAATAAGTACATTTGAAGCAGAAATAGAGTACTGTATTTTAAGATTGTCTTTAAGAAGTTTGTCATACTTTTCTGAAGACAACATTATTCTTGGGATATAAGATATAAAGTCACTTTGAAAGACTTTAGCGCTTCACAATTAGAGTATTTAGTTAATGGTGAAAAATCGAAACTGATATGTTTTATGAGAAGCCGAGCATAAGAGGCTGCTGCAACGAAAAGCTGCTGAAACATAATTACCAAAAATTTTCTAATTAAACTGTACACGGGAAGCAGGTATTGGCTCCTCCTCTAAAATTTGAATCTCTATCTATTTTTCTTACATATTTTATGTTGCTGATATAAATTATGCCCTATAGAGACATAAATTTAATAGTCTATATTTCTTTTATATACTAACTGGAGAAGTGTTTTCGTGGACAAAAAAGGAATATTATTCTAGATTTTGCTGTTCCTTACATCTTAAGAGGTTTAAAAGTATTATTCCAGAATGATGCTTTCTTTTTTAAACAGAAAGATCTTTGGCTTAACATCATTTGTTTTACCCTTGACGACATTTTATTCCTCAAATACATGCTTCTCCTTTCAGGGCGTTTCCAGAATACTAAGGTCTTTCTGTTTTCTGAACTTGGCAGCAACAAAACGATCTATTTTTCCTTTCTTATACATATCTTTAAGAAAAACGGCTTCAATCAATAAGAAAGAAGATGTAACATTAGATTCAAAGAAGGAAAAACATCATTCAAAAACTATTGACGAAGAGATTTTTAAATATAAATTTTCTTTTTAGATTTCTCCCTAACACGGGTGTTTGTTAGTCCGAATGGGCTGCATAGAAAATATAAATCTGCGAAACATAAAATTTTGAGCTAAATTTTGTGTCAGAATCAATCAATAACCGACTGACATATTTGTGCTTCGTACAATGTTTGTAAAATATCAGCAAAATATTTGTACATAGTTGACACAAGAAGTGTCGTTACTAGCCAAAATGATTGGGGGGATGGGTTCTAGAGATTTTACCGACTGGCTGGTCTTTTTCTTTTTCACTGACTGTTTGATTCGTCAAATTTTGATGGGATATTTTTGTGGGAATTATGGGCGTGGGGGTGGGGCTAGTTGCCCTCCAATCACTTTCGACTATTACAAAGGGCAATAGCCACCCCAATTTCCAATCGAATGAGCCATTTTTGAAGTTTCTACGACAACTCCTTCGATACGAAGTGCCTGTCGAAGAAAAAAAAACACATTGTGGCCACATCGTTCTTTACTTAGGCAGCGCTAGCGCGCTGCCTATGATAGTTAAAGTTAACTATACGAAAAGGTCTGTTCTTTTGACAATACAAGAACAAAAAATATTCACTCAGCAGGATCCTTTTGGAATTCTCCCTTTCAATAGGAATAAACATTTAATAAGAAATGCTATCTATTCAAGATATTTTTTCAAACTGCTCTAGATAAACTAATTGCACCTTAATTTATACAGAAAAACACGATTATATGACCTCCGGCTGAAACCAGAATTTTTACCGGAAGACCAATAAGCCTTTGAATACGTTATACCAAGCTCTATAGTTATGGCTATTGAACCTAGAAACTTGTCTGGTAAGGCATTTCCCTTCTCTAGTACTAGATGCCTGTGTGTGGTAAGGCATGTACCGGTGAAACTGCACTGTATATGGTTTATATGGAGTAAATCACCCCTGAAATATCCATTCAAATCTTATACATGCACCCTACTGTTGCCATTCTAAAAGACCTATTTCTAGAACTTTTAACTACCTTGAACAAAATGAATATCTCAAAATTTGTATTTGATGTGTTTGGAGAAATGGTAGGCGTTTGAGGGGAGTTAGTTGCCCTCTAATTACTTTCATCTATTATTAAAAAGGGCACTAGCCCTTTAAATTTTCCATCGAATGAGCCCTTTTTGAAGTTTTATGACAACGCTTTCTATACATACCTCATATGCCCCAAGAGCATAACTTACAACCCTTGCCCTGAGGGCTGTGGGGGGTTGTCACCCTTAAAGACATAATTTCCAGTACTTTCAACTACGTTGGAAAAAGTGGCTTTCTCAAAATTTTTATTCTATGGGTTTGGGAAAATGGTTGGCGTGAAAGGGGGGTTTAAAAAGGCCACTAGCCATTTCAATTTCCAATGGAATTAGCTCTTTTTGAAGTTTCTGCGACAACGCTTTCTATAAAAAAACCGTATATGCCCCCAGGACATAACTTACAACCCTTGCCCTGAGGGCTCTTGGGGGGATGCCATCCTTAAAGCTCTAATTTCCAAACTTTCAACTACGTTGAACAAAATGGCTATCTAAAATTTTTGAATGTATGTGTTTGGGAAAAAGGTGGGTATGAGAGGGGGGTTAGTTGCCCTACAATCACTTTCGACTATTAAAAAGGGCACTAGCCCTTTTTATACTATGTCTCTGTGTGTCTCTTTGTTTCTCTGTGTGTCTCGGTGTGTTTCTTTGTTTCTCTGTGTGTCTCTGTGAATTTCCAATCGAATGCGCCCTTTTTCAAGTTTCTACGACACAGCTTTCAATAAAAACCTTAAATGCCTCAAGGGTATAACCCTTTCCCTAAGGGCTCTGAGGGGGTTATCATGCTCAAAGACCTAATTTCCCGAACTTTAAACTACTTTAAGCAAAATGGGTCTCTAAAAATTTTGATTGGGTGGGTTTGGATCAATGGTGGATGTTGGGATTCCACACCTTGTTTCTTTTCCTTTAATATAAATGACCTATTATCTTTTCTGTAATTATATTTGCCTACAAGATAATTTTCAATCATAAGTTGAACTCTGGTTGCTAGGCTAGATTCTTTCACAATAAGAAAGCTTTGAAGTTAAATTAGGTTGTTCTTCCGGGTCTGGGCCATTGAGAGACAAAATTACGCAAAAGTAGAATGGATTTGGATGTTGATTTAGAGGATTGGCCAGGGCCAAGCGAAGGTCCACCCCTATGCAAAGTTTGTTGTACAGAACCAATGTTTTATTAGTTAGTCTACATTGAGACCCCAAATAGGGGAGTCTGTTCTTTCAGAGTTGATATGTGTGTTTCGTCAAGTGACCTTTTGAAAGATTACAAGTAAGCATTTTCTACAGCTGTGTAGACTATTTTTTTAGGGACCCAGACAGAATAGAAAAAGAGTTACGAGATGCCATCATTATTATATCGACAGTGGGGTCCGTTACCTTCCAAGGAGATAGCTAGTGATTTTTAGTGGTGACCCAGGTTGGGTGCACCCTTGGCCTTAGAGTTTGGCCATTTGACGTTCGATCATGTTACCATACCCTAAGGCAGGGTATATTGTAAATTTGGTACTAGCATACAATATATTTACAGAACCGTTGTGGTAAGCACAGGCATCCCATTATAAAATTTGGCACCATTAGGGGCTTTCCCCTCCAGTAAATGGTGTAGCACTATTTTTGCACCAATAAGTTGTGACACCCTCACTTTACCACACGAATACTGGTGGCAGTCGTGGCTTACCAGCATAATTTCTTATACCACATTGGCCTGACATCACATAAAGAAAGAAAAACGAGCAAAAATGGGGTTTTTATAGGCCAAATAAAAATACTGAACAAATACAACAAAGCGAATATTTCGAGAGGACAAACGCCTCTCTTCTTCAGCGCGAAAAACAAATAATGTATCCAAGGAAAGTGCCGAAGAAAAAAACAACAAAAAAAAAACGCGAAAAATCAATGTGAAAAGAACCAAAAAACCAAAGAAAAAAAAACAAAACTTAAAAGATGAATAAAATTCAATAAAAGCCAAAAATTAAAAGAATTAAAACCAAATACCTAACAACCATAAAAGCGAGTTATTCACCAATATCCGCGATTTGCACAAATATAAAAAATTATGAACTGCCATCGACGGATACTAGCGAACAACTGAGAAAGAAAAGAGAACAATTCATTCACTTAAAAACAAAACCAACCAACGATTAAATAAGTTGGAGAACTATGTCATCTGATTTCGGATTTTAATTAATGTATTTCTTGCAGACATCCTTTGAGACCTAAGAGGTCGTTCACGTGTTTGATTAGATGACTGGGAAAGTGGTTCAAGGCTTATTTCAGGGATTACTAAAGTATCGGCTTCTCTTTTGAGAAAACCGAAATATGACTCGTTTATTCTTAAATCACCGGAATCTCTGTTTAAAGCTAGACCTAAATTTTGGTATTTATAAATTTCAACAGCTTCTCTGTAGTGCTGGACAACACCTTTGTCATGCAAAATTAGGCCAGCTTGATTAAACAAAATAGTATGGTCTGGTTTTTCAAAAATGTGCTCTGCAAGGGCAGAGCCAAAACTTTCTGGTTTTTTCCGCTTTTTAAGTATATTATTAATTGAACTAGAGTGCTGAGTTAATCTATCCGTTATTCGCTGATCAGTTGTTCCAATATACCAAAGACCACACGAACAAGGAATTCTGTAGACAACGGAGTTTTCACCTATCGGGATAGGGTCTTTACCTTGACAAAATTTGGGACCTGATAGTTTTTTCTGGGTCTATAATAAGTGTAAATGTTATTTTTTCTTAGATTTTTTGAAATGTGGTCTGAAACCCCTTTAAACGTATGGGAGACCAAGATAAACTGAATTTTCCCTTTGATTTGTGTTTGGAACTATCTGATAATCTTTTAATGCGTTTTGCAATTACAGAATTTATTAAACTAATTGATTAACCATTACAGAGAATTGGAAATTCACCGAGATCCACAAAGAAATAAAGAGACACACCGAGACACA
Source organism: Artemia sinica (assembly GCA_027921565.1). Taxonomy (NCBI): domain Eukaryota; kingdom Metazoa; phylum Arthropoda; class Branchiopoda; order Anostraca; family Artemiidae; genus Artemia; species Artemia sinica. The sequence goes on from CM051263.1 coordinate 57,277,307, forward strand.
CAGAGAAACAAAGAGACACACAGAAACACAGTATTAAAAAGGGCTAGTGCCCTTTTTAATAGTTGACAGTGATTGTAGGGCAACTAACCCCCCTCTCATACCCACCTTTTTCCAAACACATACATTCAAAATTTTTAGATAGCCATTTTGTTCAACGTAGTTGAAAGGTTGGAAATTAGACCTTTAAGGATGGCATCCCCCCAAGAGCCCTCAGGGCAAGGGTTGTAAGTTATACCCTGCGGCAATATAAGGTTTTTTATAGAAAGCGTTGTCGTAGAAACTTCAAAAAGGGCTCATTCCATTGGAAATTGAAATGGCTAGTGGCCCTTTTAAACCCCCCTCTCACGCCAACCATTTTCCCAAACCCATAGAATAAAAATTTTGAGATAGCCACTTTTTCCAACGTAGTTGAAAGTACTGGAAATTATGTCTTTACGGATGAAACCCCCAACAGCCCTCAGGGCAAGGGTTGTAAGTTATGCCCAGGGGGTATATGAGGTTTGTAAAGAAAGCGTTGACACAAAACTTCAAAAAGGGCTCATTCGATGGAAAATTTAAAGGGCTAGTGCCCTTTTTAATAGATGAAAGTAAGTAGAGGGCAACTAACTCCCCTCAAACGCCTATCATTTCTCCAAACACATCCAATACAAATTTTGAGATATTCATTTTGTTCAAGGTAGTTAAAAGTTCTAGAAATAGGTCTTTAGAATGACAACAGTAGTGTAAATGTATAAGATTTGAAGGGATATTTCAGGGGTGATTTACTCCATATAAACCAAATACAGTGCAATTTCACCGGTACATGCCTTACCACACACAGGCATCTAGTACTAGAGAAGGGAAATGCCTTACCAGACAAGTTCCTTATTAAATTTATTCCTATTGAAAGGGAGAATTCCAATAGGATCTTTGGTGAGTGAATATTTTTTTATTATTTTATTATAAAAAAACAGACATTTTCGTATAGTTACCTTTAACTATAATAGGCAGCGCGCTAGCGCTGCCTAAGTAAAGAACGATGTAGCCACAATGTGTTTTTTTTTTCTTCGACAGGCACTTCGTATCGAAGGAGTTGTCATTCAAGGGAAGAGTTATGATCTACTTACAATAATCTACGATATGGTTACAAATCGTAAAAGGACTTTTATCATTTGACACTCATCTATACAACTTTCTAAATACATTAAACTTCCCTAAAAGCCTTATTAGTAATTGACAAATTCTAAAAAAAATAAATGAACATAGTTCATCATCAACATTAAAACAAGAAGTAGAAGAAGAAGAAGAAACAAGTGAAGATTTTAAATTAATCTTGGAAAATACTAGCACACCTAGTGGAAATACTGATTTGACGATGAGGAGCACACCACTGATAGCTAGACAAAAGTGAAGACGTATTGATATCAACTCAATATCACCATCATCACCCACTAGTATACAAAAGGATAGTGGGCGTTGCACTACGTTCAAAAATGGTTAAAGTTCTGAAACGTGTTTATGAAAATAATGGTGCAGTGGGAAGTTTAAGTTCATCCACCACTCTTTCTAAGGTCACTGGTTTTCTAAGGTCGCTAAAAGTGTACAAGACTTTCTACAAAATGAATCAGTTTACACTCTACATCGAAATCATAGGCTTCGTGCTAATCATTATCGAAAAAACTAAATCCTTTTTTCCCACTGCACATAATACAAGCAGATCTCTTAATTCTAGATGAGATTCAAAGGCACCACAAACACCATACCAGTATATTCTACTTGCAACAGTGTTTTTAGTCGCTATGCGTATGCCATTCCATTGAGCACAAAGAGAGGGTGTTGAAGGTGCTCAGGCTATAGAAAGTATTATCGAACAAGATTCTTATAATAAAATTCAAACGGATCGGGGTAGTGAATTTGTTAATCCACATGTCGAAAAAGTACTAATGAAATATAATATATTACTCTATCATAGTCATAGCCCTATAAAGGCTGCATTTGCTGAACGATTGATAAGAACTATTCGACTTTTAATTTCAATATATTGTACATTGAAAAATACACCTTCTTTTATTCACGATTTAGATAAAAATCATGTTGATTTATAATCAACGACCCAATCGATCATTGTCCAACTCAACTGCAACAAAAGTTCACCATTCTGATCATGATACATTTGATACTTTTCTTAAACAATATTCCAATGAGATGATTGTAAAGAAAAAATTGAATATTGGTGATACTGTTCGAATTAATAGAACAACAAATGTTTTTAAAAAGAGGAATTACTTGTGGTCCACTGAACTTTTTAAAGTGGCAAAAATCCTAGACACTAAACCCATAACTTATCCTCTGCGAGACACCAAAGATGATGAGAATCTCGGCGGTTTATATGACTATGAACTACAGAAAGTTAGAAACAGTAGTGATATTTATCAGATTGAAAAGATATTTAAAGAGCCGTACTCACAGGGGCAAGAAACAGTTGCTTGTTTGTTGGCTAGGATACAACTCTGATTTTGATTCTTGGATCGGTGTTGAAGACATTAACAATGCTCAATGATTTTTATGTAACATTTATGTCCAACGTCTCCAACCCTCTCTACAATGATTTGAATAAAACAAGTGATTTTTGGACGAAACTCTCTCCCGCCATCAAATTTGACGGTGGTGGCTCTTGTCGACTGTATTCTGAAAAATACCTATGATATCCTGAGAAAAGATCGCATATATGACATAAAATTAGACCCGATGATTGGCCACAAGCCGCTGGCGAACAACATAAAATTCAAAAGATTAATTGGTTGGATTGTCCATATGTTGACTTAACATACGAGGAACTCAGTTGTATGAATGATTTGTGTCGTTCTATCAATAAGAGAATTTCCGCTCGGAAACAAGGAGCCTTTCATTTCAACTATTCAAAGGAAGAGGGGGAATATCTACATTAGTTCACCCATTGCCAATGAAAAGGTTATTCTCAATGATAATCTAAAAGATGTTCTTGGCTTTAAACTTAATATAATCAATGGTAAAAGTGCCGGAAACTCTAATGTTATTTTGGCCGAGTATCCACCAGCCTTCTCCTTGGACACTTGTGTATTTCTCTATGCATCATTTGTTGAAATATCCAGAGATGGTAATTGCAATGTCCATCTCCTACGAGTTCTTGAACGAAAAACCAATCAAGATCATATTCATCATTACAATATAAAGCATCTTCACTATATTACCGTAAATACTTCATATTTGGAACTCTGTCAGTTAACGCTAAAAACTGAATTAGGTGATCTTCTAGCAATATCAAAAGGTTTAGCTGTGATTAAAAGTCATTTTCGATCCATCGTCACTGCCTAAGATGAACAATAGAAGAATTCCATTTGTCTGTCTTGATATCAACTGCTATGTTGGTGCTTTGAGTCCTCGTCAAATAGGTCATGAAATTGGACTATTACAAGGAGCATACTACAATGTCTGGCTATGGTCTTGGTAGTTGGTTTGCTAGGCTGTTTCGTTCTGCACTACCCCTTGCCAGAAAATATCTTGTACCTGCTGCATCAAATTTTGCTACCTCTACACTACAGGACTGGCGATTGGGCAAAAATTTCAACGGGAGTCTTAAAAAAAAATATTAGATCTTCAGCAAGAGCCGTTAGTGAGCAATTAAAATCTCAGCAAAATGGGAAGGGGTTAAAAAGGGTGCGTGGTCATCATTCACTCATCAGTCTCTACCCAGGCGGGAAGCGAAGGACATCAACAACGACTTTGAAGAATAAAAGGAAGAAGATCAATAAAAAGAAGAAGAAAGAGATTGTTAGATCAAAGAAGGATTTCTTCTCTTAAGATGACATGTCTCCCCCACAAAGAATCGCATCCATTAATCAGCTCTTCATTGAATCTATTCTATGCAGAAAATGTTGATGTCAGTGTCAAGTATGGCTACTATGAACAAATCCATCCTTAACAACCCCTCTCGGAAAATATACACTTTCAGATATTTTCCAATGCAGACTATTTCATTGATTTATCATCAAAATTTCTTTATTTAAATTTTGCGGTTAAGAAAAAGAAAGACAATACAACTCCCAGTGCTGCCGATGGGCTGTCCTATGAAAACTGTATCCTAAACAACTTGTTCAAACAAATTAATGTATTCATTAATGGAACATTGGTGAGCACTAGCAATAATTTATCAAACTATGCAAGCTACAAACAATTTATGATGATGACACCAAAGGCATACAAGGAGTTGAGAGGACAGGCACTGGGCTATGAATATAGATCAGGTGTTGATACTGACGGTGAAGTAACTGTGGCAGTAACCCAGGGGTATCATCTAGTTGGAAAATTGAATCATGATATATTCAATATATCACAATGGTTGCCTCCCAATTTCAAGATTGACACAAAATTACAACTAGCTCCATCGAATTTAATTTTGAGAAAAACGCTTGCTGCAGCGTCTGACGCAAATGTCATTCTTACTTCAGCAATTCTTCATGTTCAAAAACAACAGGTTATGAGCTCTGTTGCATTGTCAGTGGAAAAGATAAAAGCCAATGGTAACAATATTAAACTTCTTATACCCCATACAATCACCAATCAACGTCAAATTGCCACTGGCTCGCGCAGTCTCAACGATTCATCATTTATCAATGGAGAAGTCCCATCAAAACTCGCTTTGGCTTTGGTGAAGAGTGCCAGTGCCGTTGGATCCTGGACTGCATCCCCCCATGATCTTAATTTTTTGGTCTATCTAGCCTTGTGTGCAAAGTGAATGGAATTCCTCTTCACGCTCTATCATTTGATAAAAATCCCACAGAACTCTGTATGAGTTGACCATGCAATCCCTAGATCATGACTCACAAATATTTAAAGTGAAATAACCGATTCAATGTTTTCAAAAAATCACGGTGTAACTGTTTTGGACTTGTCTGGCATTAAAGATATGAGCATAGTACGAACAGGGAATGTACGTTTAGAGTGCACATTTGCCGATGCTTTGACTGAAAGTATCACATTAATATAACTGAGTCAATTTGAAACCTATTGGTTTCAAATACATGTTTCATATACATGTCCCAGTATAACTTCTATTGTGTACCATCGGACTCATTGAAAAAATTCCAAGTGTTAACAACACCCTAATCATTGTTAATAGCAGTTCATCGAGTTTGAAGACAAGTCAGTGGCTATACGTCTTTCAAAAAGAAAAGAATATCGAATTTTTTTATCCTCTTGGCCTATCATATGAGTTCTAAACTCCACACATCAATAACTTTATTGAGAGTAGTGGTAAAACTATTATTCAAAATCAGAGGAGAGTACAGGATTTAACGACTAAAACATGTGGCTTTCATGCACTACTCTTATTCATGTTCAGATGTCCTGGCTATACCTACAAGCGGTTTCTCAACATTTACGTTGAATTTCCTCGACTGAACGACTTTCTAATGAAAACTATAAATTCAAGCGTGTTTAATATTGATTTTAATGCCCTACGAATAAAATGTTCTAAAAATATATGCAAAATTGTTTATTAATAAAAAATGTATATACATGATAAAAAACGACTTTTCCACTCTTTAGATTTCTTCTTCTACTAGGTTTAGGTATTTGTCGAAAACAACTAATGCGGGTAGATCATTTGAATTCACTGTATACTGGTCCTGATGTGCTGCAATGTCAGGGTTACATTATCTACAGTATAATGTAACTTCACTCTTATCATATCTCTTTGTATAGTCAATGATACTATTTCCATTTATTTTTAAAAATTCGTTTGTTTCAATTGGCTTATTTGAAGCAATGTCACATACAGTGCCCTCAAGTGGTGAATCACATTCTGTAATAGCCGAATAAAAATTAGTAGGCTTATAAACATAGTAGCCATTGTCTTCATAACGATGACGTAGAAACCAAATTCTTTTGTTATTCCAGCAGTTGAATCGTAGACTTTACTCTTCCTCCCAAAACAATCTAAAGCCACAACAATACCAATCTCTTAGCCATAAACTAAAATCACGTTTAGGATTCTTCCCAATTATATAAGGATATGTATTCTCCCACTGATTACATTTATCATAGCGGCAATTAGAGCATAGGTGTCCCCTAGGGTGAGAATCACACACCTCTTCAAGACAGGAATTGAAACCTTTAATTTGTACGGCATATCCTCTATGCAATTCACACGGGTTGTACAATCTACACTTTTCATCATACTCATCAATCATTGTACAATTATCACATGATGACCAGCTGCCCAGTGTACACATGTATAGTGAACATGTATGGAACATTTTTTCATGTGTTGACACTCTCACCGCCATAATGAAACTGAGTTACGATCAACAAATTGAGTGGGAGAAAGAGAGAGGAGTAAATCCTCTTTGAACGACATCTTTCTTGTGAAAAAGCTATCTTTTCAAGTTGTTTTTTCAAACTGGTCCAGAAAGAGTTATTGCACCTTAATTTATACAGAATAAACACGATTATCTTATCCTACGGCTAAAACCAGTATTTTTTTACGAAAGTTCTATAAACCTTTGAACACGTTATACCAAGGTCTTTAGTTATGGCTATTGAACCTAGAAACTTGTCTGAGAAGCCATGTACCATTTGTAGTACTAGATGCCTGTCTGTGGTAAGGCATGTACCGGTGAAACTGTACTGTATATGGTGTATATGGAGTAAATCACCCCTGAAATATCCCTTCAAATCTTATACATGCACGCTACTGACAACCTCCTTGGAGCCCTCAGGGCAAGGGTTTTACGCTATACCCTGGGGGCATATAAGGTTTTTATAGAAAGTGTTGTCGTAGAAACTTCAAAAAGGGCTCGTTTGATTTGAAATTGAAAGGGCTAGTGCCCTTTTTAATAGTCGAAAGTGAATGGTGAGCAGCTCACCCCCCTCTCAAGCCCACAATTACCCCAAACACATTCAATTAAAATTTTGATATAGCAATTTTGTTCAACGTAGGTGAAAGTTCTGGAAATTATGATTTTGAGGATGAAAAACCCCCCCAACCCCTCAGGGCAAGGGTTGTAAGTTATGCCCTGGGAGCATATAAGGTTTTTATAGAACGTTTTGATAGAAACTTCGAAAATTTCGACTTTTTAATAGTCAAAAGTGATTGAAGGAAAACTAATACCCTCCCACACCCATAATTTCTTCAAAAACATCCAATAAAAATTTTGAAATAGCCATTTTGTTCAACGTAGTTGAAAAGTCCAAAGATTGTGTGCTTGAGGATGACACTCCCCCCACAGCCCGCAGGGCAAGGGTTGTAAGTTATGCCCTGGGGGCATATAAGGCTTTATAGCAAGCGTTGTCGTAGAAACTTCAAAAAGGGCTCATTCGATTCAAAATTGAAAGAACTAGTGCCTTATTTAATAGTCGAAAGTGATTGGAGGGCAACTAACGCCATTCTGAAGCCTACCATTTCCCCAAACACATCCAATCAAAATTTTGAGATAGAGATTTTGTTTAACGCAGTTGAAAGTTCTGGAAATTAGGTCTTTGCCAGCATTGTCGCAGAAACTTCAAAAAGGAATCATTCAATTGGAAATTGAGAGGGCTAGTGCCCTTATTAATATTCAAAAGCGGTCGGAGGGTGAATGCCTTCCCTTACCCATCATTTCCCCAAACATTTCCGATCAAAATTTTGACATAGCAATTTTGTTGAACGTAATTGAAGGGTCCGAAAATTATGTTTTTGAGTATGACAAACCCCTAACAGCCCTCAGGGCTATTGTTGTAAGTTATGACCAGGGGCCATATAATGTCATATAGAAAGTGTTGTCGTAAAACTTCAAAAAGGACTTTTTCGATCGGAAATTAAGAGGGCTATTGCCCTTTTTAATAATCGAAAGTAATCAGCAGGAGAATTGCCCCCCCCCCAACGCCCAAAATTTCCCCAAAAACATCCAATAAACATTTTGAGATAGCCATTTTGTTCAATAAAGTTGAAAATTCCGGTAATTATGGCTTTGAGGATGACAACACCTCCAAGCCCTCAGCGCAAGGCTTGTACGTTATGCCCTGGGGGCATATAAGGCTTTATAGAAAGCGCTGTCGTAGAAACTTCAAAAAGGGCTCATTCAATTGGAAATTGAAAGCGCTAGTTCCCTATTTAATAGCCGAAAGTGATCTTAGCATAAGATTAAATAAAAAAAAGAAACCAGTTTTTTAACTGAGAGTAAGGACCGACATTAAATCTTAAAATGAATAGAAATTATTCCGTATGTGAAAGGGGCTGTCCCCTCCTCAACGCCTCGCTCTTTACGCTAAAGTTTTTTTTTATTGTTTTAAAAAATAAAGCTGTGAGACAGAGTCAAACTTTAGCATAAAGAGTGGGCGTTGAGGAGGGGACAGCCCCTTTCAAATACGGAATAATTTCTGTTCGTTTTAAGTTTTAATGTCGCTCCTTACTTTCAGTTAAAAAAATTGCTGTTTTTTATTTAATCTCATGCTAAGGAGACCAGCCTTAGTACAGTGGAAAATGGCCTTGTTTTTGTTCCAGTCATAGGTCCGTTGCTGTTATTCTGATAACAGCAACGCATCTATCAAACTGAAGCCATCGAAAATGTTGGCTACTCTCTCTCTTCCGAGGATATTTCATCAACTGATCTTTTTGGAGTGTCAACCACAATGAGATCCCCACCACAAACAGATTTATAGTCTTTCAAGGCCAGATTTCATTTGAAATCAAGGACTGCCTTCTCCAGGCAACCCAACTTATTTTCTTATAAGGATCTATTTCTTCTTGTGGAATTGTTTGTCAAAACAAAATGAAGGCACACAAGGCTATCGAAATACGAAAAGCGTTAAGTGAGATTTTCCAAAATATTTAACAGAAGCAAAAAATCGGTTTAGAAAATATGGCTCTTTATCTCTCTTGAGTTCCAACCATGCCTTTTCTGGATATCTTATGGGAGACCTTACGTGACAATCTTCGTGGCCGTAGAAAAGTCGCTCACTTAAAGCTTTTTGGACTGCAAACCTTTTCAAAATTTAGTTATGATACGTTTTAAGTGGATTATAAAATTAAGAACATCTATAGAAGAAATAGGTATACGCGCATTCTAATTAAACCGAACGATTAGGCATGCCTGATTTTAGTACAATCGATGGCATTTTAGACTGATGAGCTACTTAACGCCTTCCGTATTTCCACAGCCGAGCTCACTCTGATAGCCTGAAAAATATATAGCCAAGATAACTTGAAATATCTCTGTCCTTTGCTGCATATCTATCTAGATTTGAGTTTCTAGGGTATTAAGACTTCTAAGCCATCAATTGTCTCTTCTTAAGGAATATTACAAGGTCAACTTGTGCTATTTGCATCATTCTATTCTTCACTAAATTATCACTACAACAAGACCAGAATGAATATAGCGTTTTAGGCCAGTATATGAAAATTTATCCAAGCCTGAAGGCCTGCAGGGGCAAAGTAAAAGAAGAAGAGCCTAAGTGGCGTGGTTTTTGCGATTGGTAGTTAACTATTTAGGCTATAATGGAGGCAAAAATGGAAGATGCACACAGACTTCAAAGCTCAGGGATTAAGATAAGAGGCACAAGAACACAAAGGTTGCATAACCCACATATTCTTAATCCCTATCGCTTTTGGTTTTTAGACATTCTTAGTCCAAAAATCAAGAGCGTGGTTCTCTATCTTTATATCTTTCTTGCAAAATTTATGGTTTTTACCTTGACACCAATTCTACATATCCACTCGACACCTATTCTACTATTTTTTATATTAATTAAAAAAAACTTTCCAGAAAATAAGTTTTTCAAAGAAAAGTAAAAGCCATTTTAAACTTAAGCTCAGCAGATACAAATACCTTTTAAAATTCAAACTCAAAACCACCAGAAATTACTATTAAAGAATAAATGAAACCCAAAGCGAACATAAATTAAATAAACAATCATAGCGAAAACATACAACCAGTAAAAATATAAATGTATAAATAGATCTTAAAGCGAGTAATGCTTAGATTGAATATGAAAATCCAGCTTAAAACGAAAAACAAATATTTTCCTACCGAAGTATAAATGAAACTTAAGACGAACAGAAATTAAATAAACAATCAATGCAAACAAACATACAATAGATATAAATGTAAATTAATAAATAAATCTTAAAATGAGTGAAACTTAAATTGAATATGCAAATCAGGCTTAAAACGAACAAAAATCACTACAAACCAGAGTTTGCGTATGACCTCCTTCTCTCAATGTAAAAGTCTAAAACCTACTGCGTCATTACTGAAAACTATATGCGAAAAACTATATAACACTCTTGGAAAGTATAAACAACATCAAATTGAATATTTGATGTATAATGATATTAATCGTTGAGAGATCCATGAGTTCAAGAATTTATTTCACTGTGATTGTATTTTTATTTTCAATGCTGTAAGAACTGGAAAAGAAAATATTTGAAATATAATTCGTTTTCAGTTAAGCGCCAATGACGCAGTAGGCTTTTGGTTTTTAGTTACAGTTAGGAAAGGAGGCAATATCCAAACACTTGTTTGTAGTGAAACTATATTCGTATTTAACAATTTTAAAAAGAGCTAATAAATTAAACTGAATATTTGATGTATAATGATATTAATTGCTGAAAGCTCATCAGTTCAAAATGTTACTATAATTTTAATGTTTATTTTCAATATTAAGTACAAAACAAAATATTTGTCATAAAATTGGTTTTCAGTAAAGCGCCAATGACGCAGTAGGTTTTAGACTTTTACAGTGAGAGAAGGAGGTCATACCCAAACTCTTGTTTGTAGTGATTTTAAAAGGTATTTGTATCTGCTGAGCTTAAGTTAAAAATAGACTTTACTTTTCTTAGAAAAACTTATTTTTCGAAAAGTTTTTTTTTAATTAATTTTTTGTTTGTTTGTTCTTATCCCAGACAATTTCAAGTTTTTAAAATTCCTTATTTCAAAATCAAACTTAAAAAAAAATCAAATATCCATCAAAGTATCAAAACTGGTATCGAAGTAACAATATAAAAGTGAAAAAAATGAGTTTGTGTCAACCTCGGAGTTTTTATTATCTGATGTTTGAACTATTTTTAACAAAATTGCTATCTCAAAATTTTTATTGGATGGGTTTGGGGAAAAGAGCGTGTGGGGACTAATTAAGATTCCGTCTCTTTTGACTCTTTAAAATTGAACTAGAACTTTCTATTTTCAATCAAATGAGCCCTCTCTGAAGTTTATACGAGTATACCTTCTATAAAAAACCATATATATTCCCAGAGTATAAGTTACAACACCTGTCCCTGGGCCCTGGGGGTTGTTTCAACCCTGGAGTTTTAATATCTGATGCTTGAACTATTTTTACAAAATGGTCACCTCAAATTTTTATCGGATGGGTTTATCCATCAGATACACCCAAAGGTGTGGAGGGCGGGAGGGGCTAGTTGCCCTCCGATCTTTTTTCACTCTGAGAAAATGAACTACAACTTTTAAATTCCATTCAAATGAATCCTCCCTGAAGTTTATACGAGCATCCCTTTCATAAGAACCACATACGGCCCCAGGACAAAGCTTACAATGCCTGCCCCCGAGCCCTGGGGGATGTGTCGACACCAAAGTTTTGTTATCTGACCTTTGAACTTTTTTGAAAAAATGGCTCTCTCAAAGTTCTTATCGGATGGGTTTGAGGGAAATAGGGCGTAGAGAGGGGGGCTAGTTGCCCTCCGATCTCTTTTGACTCTTAAAAAGTGAACGAGAACTTTCAATTTCCAATCATATGAGCCCTCCGAAGTTTATGCGAGCATACCTTCAATAAGAACCATATATACCCCAGAGAAATAATTACAACGTCTTCTCCAGGCCCGGGGGGGGGGGTTGTGTCGACATAGGAGTTTTGCTTTTCTGACTATTGAACTATTTTTAACGAAATGGCCATTAGTAAAGGAGTTTCTGTTATATGATCTTCGAACTATTTTTAACAAAATGGCTACCTCAAATTTTTATCAGATGTATTTGGGGAAAAAGGTCTTTGGAAGGGGGCGCAGTTGCCCTCCGATCACTTTTGACTCTTAAAAAGGGCACTAGAACTCTGGATTTTCAATCGAATGAGCCCCCTTTGAAGTTTTTACGAAGACCCCTTCTATATGAAGTGCCTCTGCAAAAAAATAAATGGAGTGTGGGGGGGAGACTAGCTGCCCTCCAATCACTTTTGACTCTTAAAAAGTGAATTACAACTTTCAATTTCCAATCAAGTGAGCCCTGTAGCAAGTTTATACGAGCATCCCTTCCATAACAACCATATATGCCCCCAGGGCATAACTTACAACGCCTACCCCTGGGCCCTTGGGGGCTGTATCGACACCGGAGTTTTTGTTATCAGAAATTTGAACTATTTTTCACAAAATGTCTATCTAAAAAAAAATTTTCTGATGCATTTAGGGTGTGGAGGAGGGGGGCTAGTTGCCCTCTGATCTCTTTTGGCTCAAAAAAGTGAACAAAAACTTTCAATTTCCAATCAAATGAGCCCTCACCGAAGTTTATACGAGCATCCCTCCCTTCCATAAGAACTATATATGCCCCTAGGGGATTACTCATAACGCCTGCCTTCGGGCCCTAGTGGGCTCCGTCGACACAGGAATTTTTCTTATCTGACCTCTGAACTATTTTTAATGAAATGGCTATTATAAAAATTTTATCGGATGGGCTTTAGGAAAAAGGGATGTGTGGGGGGGGGGCGGGGGCTAGTCGCCCTCAGATATCATTTGACTCTTAAAAATTGAACTAGAGCTTTCAATTTCCAATCAAATGAGCCCCCTTTGAAGTTTATACGAGCATCCCTTTCATAAGAACCATATACGCCCCCAGGACAACACTTACAACCCCTATCCCCTGGGCCCTGGGAGGAGTTTTTGTTATCTAATTTTTGAACAATTTCCAAAAAAATGGTTATTTTAAAATTTGTAGCGAATGGGTTTGGGGAAAAAAAGAGCGTGATGGGGGGGGGGCTAGTTGCCCTTAACTCTCTTTACTCTTAAAAGGTGAACTAGAACTTTCAATTTCCAATCAAATGAGCCCTCTATGAAGTTTATAAGAGCATCCCTTTCATAAGAACCATACATGTCCTTAGGGCATAGCTTAGTACGCCTTCCCCTGGGCCCTGGGGGTTGTATTGACACCGGCTTTTTTCTTATCCGACCTTTGAACTATTTTTAACTAAATGTCTATCTCAATATTTTCATCAGATGGGTTTGGAAAAAGAAGGCGTGGGGGGGGGGGGGCTAGCTGCCCTCGGATCTCTTTTGACTATTAAAAAGTGAACTCGAACTTTCAATTTACAATCAAATGAGCCCTCTTTGAAGTTTATACGACCATCCCTTTAATACGATCAATATATACCCCAGTGCATAACTTAAAACGCCTGCCCCCGGGCCCTGGGGTTTGTGACGACACCTGAGTCTTGGTTATCTGACTTTTAAGCATTTTTAACTCAATAGGTATCTCAAAATTTTTATTGGATGCATTTGGGGGAAAAATGGGCGTGGGGTGGGGTTGGGGGCTAGTTGCCCTCAAATCTCTTTTGACTCTAAAAAAATGAACTAGAACTTTCAATTCCAATCAAATGAGCCATCTCTGAAGTTTTTACGAGCACCCCTTCAATAGGAACCATATATTTCCCCAGGGCATAACTTACAACACCTGCCCTCGAGCCCTGGAGGGATGTGTCGACCCGGAGTTTTTGTTATATGGTCTTTGAACTATTTTTTAAAAGAAAGTATCTCAGAGTTCTTATCGGATGGGTTTGAGGAAAAAAGGGAAAGGATGGGGTAGGGGGGGGGGCTAGGTGCCCACAAATCTCTTTTGACTCTTAAAAAGTGAACTAGAACTTTCAATTTTCAATCAAATGAGCCCTATTTGAGGTTATTACGAGCATCCCTTCCATAATACCTATTTATGCCCCCAGGCCATAACTTACAACGCCTGCCCACCACCGGTTTTGTGTTAGGTCGCCACTGGAATTGTTGTTATATGATCTTTGAACTATTTTTAACAAAATACCAATCATAAAATTTTTATTGGATGCATTTGGGAAAAAGAGGTTGGGGGGAAGCTGGCTACCCTCCAATATCTTTTGACGCTTAAAATGTGAACTAGAACCCTAAATTTCCAATCAAATGTGTCCTTTCTGAAGTTTATATGATCATTCCTTCCATAAGAACCGTATATGCCCCCAGGGCATAACTTATAACCCTTGTCCCTGAAATCTGTTGGGGGAGTGTCCTGCTCAAACATATAATTTCCAGAACTTTCAACTACGTTGAACAAAATGGCTGTATCAAAATTTTGATTGGATGTGTTTGGGGAAATGTTGGGCGTGGAAGGCGTGTCAGTTGCCTTAGAATCACTTTCGACTATTAAAAAAGGCACTAGTCATTTAAATTTCCAATCGAATGAGCCCTTTCGGAAGTTTCTACGACAACACTGTCTATACAAAACCTTATATACAACCCAGGGAATAACTTACAACCCTTGCCCTGAGGGCTTTGGGGGGGGGGGGGTGTCATCCTCAAAGACCTAATTTCCAAAACTTAAAACTACGTTGAATAAATTGGCTATAACAAAATTTTGATTGGATGTGTTTGGAAGAAAGGTGGGCGTCAGAGGGAGATTAGTTGCCCTCCAATCACTTTCGACTGTTAAAAAGGGCACTAGCTCTTTGAATTTCCAATCGAATGAGCCTTTTTTGAAGTTTCTATGACAACGCCTTCTATAAAAAAAATTGTATGCCCCAGGGTATAACTTACAACCCTTTTCCTGAGGGCTGTGGAGGAGGAGTTTTAATCCTCAAAGACATAATTTCTGGAAGTTTCAACTACTTTGAACAAAATGGCTATCTTAAAATTTTGACTGGATGTTATTGGGGAAATGGTGTGCGGGGGAGGGAGGTTAGTATCCCTCCAATCACTTCGACTATTAAAAAGAGCACTAGCTCTTTCGATTTCCAATCGAATGAGCTTTTTTCCAATTTTCTACGACAAAAATAGCTATCACAAATATGTATCTGGTCCATTTCGGGAATATACGATGTGTAGGTCGGGGTTATCCACCCTCCGGTCACTCTGAATCTTAAAAATAGCACTAGAACATCTGATTTCCAATCAAATGAGCCCATTCTGGATTTTTTACAATCACCCTTCCTATATATACCTTATATGCTCCCAGAACATAACTTACAGCCCTTGACCTGAGGGCTGTGGAGGGGGATTATCAAAGACATAGTTTCTGGACCTTTTAACTACGTTGAACTAAATGGCCATCTCAAAATTGTGATTGGATGTTTGGCCAAATGTGTTTGGGCGTGGAAAGGGGGTTAGTTGCCCTCCAATCACTTTTGATTGTTAAGAATGGCACTATCGCTTCTCAATCTCCAATCGAATGAGCTATTTTCGAAATTTCAAAGTCAACAGATGGCAGTGTCAAAATTTCTTTCCGATATACTTTGGGAAAATACGAGGTGTCTGTGTGTATGGGGGGGTATCCACCCTCCGATGACTGCGAATCTCAAAAAGGGCCCTAAAACTTCAGTAGAGTGTTACATTATACTTTGCTTAAAGCTCTAGACATTTTCAAAGAGAGTGAGTAGCCCCTCGCATCTATGTTTCATTTCTATGGGACCTATAGGAACCACTGAAGCGTATCAAGTTGATGGACCTATAAAGCGATCAAACACCTTATATTTGGAAGCGGGGACGAGATTGTGTAATGCAACCAGACGGGTTTCTGAGGCAACACCCATCTTTTGGGGCCAATCAGAGATCTTTTTACTAACGGTACTCCATGTACGATAACTTGATTAGTAAAGTTAATTGGATTCAAATAAAAGGAGTGATTTTCATTCAGTGCCAAAACTTTTGATCGTCACATTACGTATTCAAAAGGTTTATTGAGCCTTCTGTAAAAAATACTGGTTTCAGTGATGGGGTAAGAAAATCATGTTTTTCGTATAAATAATGTTTTTTACTAAAGATACATCCAAGCCGCGCATGTTTCTGACTCAAAAATTGTCAAACACTAATAACCTCTAGGCTGAAGGTACCTTGCATCTTGTTTAGAATTGATTGGCACATGGTGTTAAATCATTTACCAAATAACTCTATTTGCGAAAAAGGGTATAGCATTTGCGAATTGGATCGTATGAAGGTGGTAAAAAAGGGTTAAACTGATTAGCAGTTAAGGTAAACCCGAAAGGTTGTTAACTCATAGATTATTTATTATAAATTTGGAATAGCATCAATCTATGGGAATGGTTATCGATGATAAAATGGCCCTATGAGTTGACCTAGCTTTACTTCACCGATGTGTTCTGTATAATACACAAGTACCGTTTGAACAGTGTTGTCAATATAAAATATGGTCTAACGTTATAGTATACTAAGAATTTGATGCTAATAGAGATGTAGATGTCAAGAAAAGAATTTTAATAATGAAATTCAGAACAACCCTTAGGAATCCTTTCAAATCAAGTAGTGAAGTGTATATGAGTATGAACTGTCAAGGATCATAAGCACCAATAACCACCAGGGACCCCCCCCCCCCCAACGTTTTGAACCCCTAACCCCATTAACTTTTTGGCCCCCCTATAGCCCCCCTCCCATTTTTTTATACTTTTTTTTTCTTGAAGTTTTTTTAACTTTTTTTTGTTATTTTTTTTAACATGATAAATTTTTTCGACTTTTTTTTACATCTCTTAGAATGACATATAACATACTTAAAACATATAAAAATCACATGTGATATTTTCCAAATTCAAAATGAGAATGATATAGAAATGTTAGTCATAACTTTTACTATTAGAAAAATATTGTTTGTAGTAGCACTTTTTATTTATTGGACAAAATTTTTTTTGACATCGAAATTATTCAACTTTTTTTTACGTATCTTAAGATGACATGAAATATGCTTGCGGCTCTAACAATTGTGCTCTATGCTAGCTCAGAGACACGATGCGGCTTTCTCACTGGTACTCTATGGTCGGTTATCGACACTACCTAGTTTACTGCCTGTATTAAATCAGTATTTTTTACGCAGTGGAACGATAAACACATAAGTCATATCTTTAAAAAATTGAAGATGGAGCATGTTAAGAAAGTGTTTTCACAAGATAGTGTTATTGTGGCATTGAATGCTGACAAGGAGAAGTATTTAAACTATGAAATAAGTACAAGTGGTAGCACTATCGGAAACGTATACGTGCATTGTCATGACAGTTAGGAATTAAATTTCTTTGGAGTACCAAAAAATCAACGCTTATGTTGGTGGATATGTGAGGTTCAGATCTCCAGAGATGATTGCACTCAAAGAGAATGCCAATATAAAAATAATCGTTGATGATAGAGGACAACTCCTTGCTACTGTTGCAGGTAACACACTACCTACTGATACATCCTATCGTCAACTTTCGGGTATTAGCATTCAACGGAAGGTCTAAAGAAGAAAGGGCCTACTCTTCTATTAATATCATAAACCATATCTTGTCTACGTGTCGAAACTGCTACCTGTGTAAAAGTGATGGTGTAATAGACAGTGAAATTGCCGGAAAAATAAAAAGGGCATTGGTAGAAAATATCACTATGGATTATAAAGATGAATCGATGAAAAACAAAGTGCCAGCAAACGTTACTACCATTGATTAAACAGTCAATGAACCAAATAATACCAAAGACGAAACGCATATTGAACCTGTCTGTAACACACCAGTAAAAATTGTGTATGACTCAAAATGGAATAATGATTATCCAACTGACTACGAGCTAAGAGAAGACAATAGCTGCAATATCAAGAGAGAACATGGTGAACTATTTTATGGAACAGATTCAAAATCTCCAAAGTTGATCATTGATATTAATAATGTATCATAATATATTTTTGTATTAATATTCTACATGGCATTATTTCATTAAAATATATTATGCATTACATTGTTATGTGTTCATTATTTTTAAGAGTATGCTAGCATATCAAACGTTTAGAATGTCTATTAAAACATCGGAGATGTAAGAAAAGGAATTTGCATACATCTATTGTCAGACACATGGGATAACATTGACAAAATCTAAGTATCAGAGTGAATAATTTTTTTCTATCAACATCATTGTCAGATACATCGGATAAAATTGACTAAACCTAAGCATCAGATTGAATAAATTCCTTATCAACATCCTTTCTCGGTTACGTTGGATAACATTGTCAAAATATATGTATTAGAGTAGATAAATTCTTTGTCATCTTCCCTTTGTCTGATACATCAGGTAACATTCACGAAATCTGTGTGTTAGAATGAATAAATTCCTTATCATCATCCTTTGTCGGTTACGTCGGATAAAACTGAGAAAATCTAAATATCAGAGTGAATAAATTCTTTATCAATGTCTTTTTGACAGATACGTTTAATAACACTGACCATATCTATGTATCATAGTGGATAAATTCTATATTAACTGCTTTGTCGGATACATCAGATAAAATTCACAAAATCTAAGTATCAGAGTGAATAAATTCTTTATCAACATGCTTTGTCAGATGTGCTGGATAGAATTGAGAAAATCTAAGTATCAGAGTGAATAATTTCTTTATCAACATGCTTTGTCAGATAGATTTAATAACACTGACAAAATTTAAGTATCGAATTGAACAAATTCTTTATTAAAATTCTTTATCGATATCATTTGTCAGATACGTCGGATGACACTGACAAAATCTATGTATTAGAATGAATAAATTCTTTATCATCATCCGTTGTTGGATATGTCATTGTGAAAAAACTGTAAGTAAGTAAGTAAGTAACAAACTCTTTCTTGAATTCACGTCTTGGATACATAATACAGAAATTTAATTCAAGAGATTATGAAAATTTTTTAACAAGTTCCTTATTAACATTCTTTATCAATCCTTTGACGGATATGTCGGATAAAATTCACACAATATAAGTTTTAGAGTGAATAATATTTTTTATTAGCATCTTTATATCGGATACAACGGATAAAATTGAGAAAATCTAAGCATCAGAGTGAGTAAATTTTTTATCTGTGTCTTCTGACAGATATGTTTGATAGCACTGACAAAATTTAAGTATCATAGTGAATAAATTCTTTATCAACTACCTTTGTCGGCCACATCAGATAACATTCACAAAATCTAAGTATCAGAGTGAATAAATTCTTTACCATCATCCTTTGTCAGATATGCATGATAAAATTGACAAAATCTAAGTATCAGAGTTAATAAATTCTTTATCAATGTCTCTTGACAGATACGTTTGATAGCACTGACAAAATTTAAGTATCATAGTGAACAAACTATTCACCCACTACCAATATCATTTGTCGGAAAATGTTGGATAACATTGACAAAATCTTTTCATTAGAATGTATAAATTCCTTATCACCATCCTTTGTCGGTTACGTCGGGCTAAAATTGAGAAATTCTAAGTATCAGAGTGAATAAAGTCGGATATGTCGGTTAACATATCAAAACCTAAGTGTCAGAGTGATCAAATTCTGTATCAACATCAATTGTCAGATACATCGAATATAATTGACAAAATCTAAGTATCAGAGTGAATAAATGCTTTATCAGCATCCTTTGTCGAATATATCGGATAAATTAACAAAGTATACCAGAGTGAATAAATGCATTATCAACATCATTTGTCGGATATGTCAGATAAAATTGACATGTCGGATAAAATTGACAAAATCGAAGTGTCAGAGTGAATAAATTTTTTATCAGCTTCTTTTGTCAGATACATCGAATATAATTGACAAAATCTAAATATCAGAGTGAATAAATGCTTTATCAGCATCCTTTGTCGGACATAATAGATAAAATTGACAAAATCTAAGTGTAAGAGCGAATAAATTTTGGATCAACATTCTTTGTCAGATACATCAAATATAATTGACAAAATCTAAGTATCAGAGTGAATAAATTCTTTATCAGCATCCTTTCTCGGATATGTCGGATAAAATGGACAAAATCTAAGTGTTAGAGTGAATAATTTTTTTTATCAACATCCTCTGTCAGATACATTGGATAAAATTGACAAAATCTGAGTATCAGAGTGAATAAATGCTTTATCAACATCATTTGTCGCATATATCGGATAAAATAGACAAAATCTAAGTATAAGAGTGAATAAATTCATTATCAACATCCTTTGTCAGATATGGCGGATAAAATTGACAAAATCTAAGTATCAGAGTGAATAAATTCTATATCGACATCCCTTTCTCGGATACATGGGATAGTATTGACAAATCTAAGTATCAGAGTGAATAAATTTTATTCTATCAACATCTTTTATCAGATACATCAAATTTATTTGACAATATCTAAGTATTAGAGTGAATATTTTTTTATCAACAACCTCTGTCAGATACATCGAATAAAATTGAGAAAATCTAAGTATCAGAGGGAATAAATGCTTTATCAACATCCTTTAAATGCATTATCAACATCATATGTCAGATACATCGGATAAAATTGACAAAATACATTATCAACATCCTTGTTAGACCGGTTATAGATGGCAGAACACCCGCTCAGACACTTAGTCATAGAGCGAGATATGCAAAAAGTTGGGTTAATTTAGGTTCACTTATAGTGGCGCGCCGCTTTAAGTTAACCTGAATTAACCCAACATTTTTGCATATCTCTCTCTATGACTAAGAGTCTGAGCGAGTGTGCTGCCATCTATAACCGGTCTAACAAGGATGTTGATAATGCATTTTGTCAATTTTATCCGATGTATCTGACAAATGATGTTGATAATGCATTTAAAGGATGTTGATAAAGCATTTATTCACTCTGATACTTAGATTTTGTCAATTTTATTCCATGTATCCGAGAAAGGGATGTTGATATAGAACTTAATCACTCTGATACTCAAATTTTTGTCATTTTAATCAGACAATCCGACAATGGATGCTAATTGGATTTATTCCATACACGTTAGATTTGTCATCGTTTTATCAGACATATCCGACAATGTGATGCTAATAATGGATATTCACTCTGATACTTATGTTTTGTTCGAAATATCCGACAAATGATGTTGATAAAGC
Source organism: Artemia sinica (assembly GCA_027921565.1). Taxonomy (NCBI): domain Eukaryota; kingdom Metazoa; phylum Arthropoda; class Branchiopoda; order Anostraca; family Artemiidae; genus Artemia; species Artemia sinica. The sequence goes on from CM051263.1 coordinate 57,298,395, forward strand.
ATTTATTCAGTCTGATACTTAGATTTTGCCAATTTTATCCGATGTGTTTGACAGAGGATGTTGATAAAAAAAAATATTCACTCTAACACTTAGATATTGTCAATTATATTTGATGTACCTGACAAAAGATGTTGATAAAAAAAAGTTATTCCCTCTGACACTTAGGTTTTGTCAATTTTATCCGACATATCCAACAAATGATGTTGATAATGCATTTAATCACTCTGGTACTTAGATTTTGTCACTTTTATCCTATATATTCGACAAAGGATGTTGATAAAGCATTTTTTCACTCTGATACTTAAATTTTGTCAATTATATTCGATGTATCTGACAATAGATGTTAATAAAAAAATTTATTCACTCTGGCACTTAGATTTTGTCAATTTTATCCCTTGTGTTCGAGAAAGGCTTGTCGATATAGAATTTAATCAATCTGATACTTAGATTTTGTAAATTTTATCCGACATACCCGACAAATGATGTTGATAATGCATTTAGAGGATGTTGATAAAGCATTTATTCACTCTATATACTTAGATTTTATCAATTTTATCCTATATATCCGAGAAAGGGATGTTGATAAAAACAAAATATTCACTCTCACACTTAGATTTTGTCAATTTTATCCGACATAACTGACAGAGGATGCTGATAAGGCATTTATTCACTCTGACCTTTAAATTTTGTCAATTTTATCCAACATATCCGACTAAGGATGCTGACAAATCATTTATTCACTCTGATATTCAGATTTTGTCAATTATATTCGTTGTATCTCATAAAAGATGTTGATAGACAAAAATTTATTCACTCTGACACTTAGATTTGTCAATTTTATCCCATGTATCCGAGAAAGGGGGATGTCGATATAGAATTTCATCACTCTGATACTTAGATTTTGTCAATATTATCTGACATATCCGACAAAGGATGTTGATAATGATTTTATTCACACTGATACTTAGATTTTGTCTAGTTTATCCGATATATCCGACAAATGATGTTGATAAGGCATTTATTCACTCTGATACTTGGATTTTGTCAATTTTATCCGATGTATCTGACAGAGGTTGTTGATAAAGAAAAAAAATATTTACTCTAACACTTATATTATGTCAATTTTATCCGACATAACCGACAAAGGATGCTGATTAAGCATTCACTCATTCTGATATTTAGATTTTTGTCAATTATATTCGTTGTTTCTGATAAAATATTTTGATAGAAAAAAATTAATTCACTCTGACACTTATATTTGTCAATAATATCCCATGTATCCGAGAAAGGGATGTTGATATAAAATGTAATCACTCAGATACTTAGATTTTGTCAATTTTATCCGACATATCCGAGAAAGGATGCTGATAAAGAATTTATTCACTCTGATACTTAGATTTTGTCAATTATATTTGATGCATCTGACAAAGGATGTTGATAAAAAAAAAATTTCACTCTGACACTTAGATTTTGTCAATTTTATCCGACATGTCAATTTTATCTGACATATCCAACAAATGATGTTGATAATGCATTTATTCACTCTGGTACTTATATTTTTGTCAATTTTGTCTGACATATCCGACAAATGATGTTGACAAAGCATTTATTCACTCTGATACTTAGATTTTGTCAATTTTATCCCATGTATCCAAGAAAGGGATGTTGATATGGAATTTATTCACTCTGATACTTAGATTTTGTCAATTTTATCCGAAATGTCAATTTTATCTGACATATCCAACAAATTATGTTGATAATGCATTTATTCACTCTGATACTTAGATTTTGTCAATTTTATCCAATATATTCGACAAAGGATGCTGATAAAGCATTTATTCACTCTGATACTTATATTTTGTCAATTATATTCGATGTATCTGACAATTGATGTTGATACAAAATTTGATCACTCTGACACTTAGGTTTTGATAATGTTAACCGACATATCCAACTTTATTCACTCTGATACTTAGAATTTCTCAATTTTAGCCCGAAGTAGCCGACAAATGATGATGATAATGAATTTATTCATTCTAATACACAGATTTGGTCAATGTTATCCAATATTTCCCAATAAATGATATTGATAGTTGATGAATAGTTTGTTCACTGTGATACTTAAATTTTGTCATGCTATCAAACGTATCTGTCAAGAGACATTGATAAAGAATTTATTAACTCTGATACTTAGATTTTGTCAATTTTGTCATGCATATCTGACAAAGGATGATAAAGAATTTATTCACTCCGATACTTAGATTTTGTGAATGTTATCTGATGTAGCCGACAAAGGTAGTTGATAAAGAATTTATTCACTATGATACCTAAATTTTGTCAGTGCTATCAAACATATCTGTCAGAAGACACAGATAAAAAATTTATTCACTCTGATGCTTAGGTTTTCTCAATTTTATCTATTGTATCCGATAAAGATGGTGATAAAAAATATTATTCACTCTAACACTTAGATTGTATGAATTTTTATCCGACATATCCGTCAAAGGATCGATAAAGAATGTTAATAAAGAATTTGTTAAATTTTTTTTCATAATTTCTTGAATTAAATTTCTGTATTATGTATCCAAGAGGTGAATTCAAGAAAGAGTTTGTTACTTACTTACTTACTTACAATTTTTTCATAATGACATATCCAACAACGGATGATGATAAAGAATTTATTCATTCTAAAACATATATTTTGTCAATGTCATCCGACGTATCTGACAAATGATATCGATAGAGAATTTTAATAGAGAATTTGTTCAATTCGATACTTAAATTATGTCAGTATTATCAAACGTATCTGACAAAGCATGATGATAAAGAATTTACTCACTCTGATACTTAGATTTTCTCAATTTTATCCAGCACATTTGACAAAGCATGTTGACAAAGAATTTATTCACTCTGATACTTAGATTTTGTGAATGTTATCTGATGTATCCGACAAAGAAGTTGATATAGAATTTAATCACTATGATACATAGATATGGTCAGTGTTATCAAACGTATCTGTCAAAAAGACATCTATAAAGAATTTATTCACTCTGATACTTTTATTTTCTCAATTTTATCCGACGTAACCGACAAAGGATGATGATAAGAAATTTATTCATTCTAATACATAGATTTTATGAATGTTATCTGATGTATCAGACAAAGGGAAGTTGATAAAGAATTTATTAACTCTAATACATAGATTTTGACAATGTTATCCAACGTGTCCAAATAAGGATGTTGATAAAGAATTTATTCAATCAGATACTTAGATTTAGTCAATTTTATCCGATGTATCTGACAATGATGTTGATAGAAAAAATTTATTCACTCTGATACTTAAATTTTGTCAAAGTTATCCCATGTGTCTGACAATAGATGCATGCGAATTCCTTTTCTTACATCTCCGATGTTTTAATAGGCATTCTAAACGTTTGATATGCTAGCATACTCTAAAAATAATGAACACGTAACAATGTAATGCATAATATATTTTTAATGAAATAATTCCACGTAGAATATTAATACAAAAATATATTATGATACATTATTAATATCAATGATCAACTTTGGAGATTTTGAATCTGTTCCATAAAATAGTTCACCATGTTCTCTCTTGATATTGCAGCTATTGTCTTCTCTTAGCTCGTAATCAGTAGAATAATCATTATTCCATTTTGAGTCGTACACAATTTTTACTGGTGTGTTACCGACAGGTTCAATATGCGTTTCGTCTTTGGTATTATTTGGGTCATTGACTGTTTGATCAATGGTAGTAAAGTTTGCTGGCACTTTTTTTTTTTAAACGATTCATCTTTATATTCCTTAGTGATATTTTCCACCAGTGCCCTTTTTATTTTTCTGGCAATTTCACTGTCTATTACAGCATTATTTTTACACAGGCAACAGTTTCGGCACGTAGACAAGATATGGTTTAAGATATTAGTAGAAGAGTAGGCCTTTCTTCTTTTGACCTTCCGTTGAATGCTAATACCCAAAAGCTGACGATAGGATGTATCAGTGGGTAATGTGTTACCTGCAACAGTAGCAAGGAGTTGTCCTCTATCATCAACGATTATTTTTATATTGGCATTCTGTTTGAGTGCAATCATCTCTGGAGATCTCAATCTCGCATATCCACCAACATAAGAGTTGAATTTTTTGGTACTCCAAAGAAATTTAATTCCTTACTGTCATGACAATGCACGCATACGTTTCCGATAGTGCTCCCACTTGTACTTATTTTATAGTTTAAATACTTCTCCTTGTCAGCATTCAATGCTACAATAACACTATCATGTGAACACACTTTCTTAAAATGCTCCATCTTCACTTTTTTTAAAGATATGACTTATGTGTTTATCGTTCCAATGCGTAAAAAATACTGATTTAATACATGCAGTAAACTAGGAAGTGTCGATAACCGACCATAGAGTACCAGTGAGAAAGCCGCATCGTGTCTCTGAGCTAGCATAGAGTATGTTTGTTAGAGCCGTAAGCATATTTCATGTCATTTGAAGATACGTAAAAAAAAGTTGAATAATTTCGATGTCAAAAAAAAATTTCGTCCAATAAAAAAAAGTGCTACTACAAACAATATTTTTCTCATAGTAATTTTTTTAATTTGGAAAATATTACATGTGATTTTTTATGTTTTAAGTATGTTACATTTCATTCTAAGAGATGTAAAAAAAGTTGAAAAAATATATCATGTTAAAAAAAATAACAAAAAAAGTTTTAAAAAAACTTCAAGAAAAAAAAGTATAAAACAAAGGGGGGGGGGGGTAGGGGGCCAACAAGTTGGTGGGGGAGGGGTCCAAAACGTTTGTGGGGGTCCCTGGTGGTTAGGGTCATTTTTGCTTATGATCCTTGACGGTTCATACTCATATGCACTTCACTACTTGATTTGCAAGGATTTCTAAGGTCTGTTCTGAATTTCATTATTAAAATTCTTTTTTTGACATCTAAATCTCTATTAGTATCAACTTTTTAGTATACTATGATGCTATACCATATTTTATATTGATAACACTGTTCAAACAGTACTTGTGTATTATACAGAACACATCGGTGAAGTAAAGCCAGGTCAACTCACAGGGCCATTTTATCATAGTTAACCATTCCCATAGATTGATGCTATTCCAAATTTATGATAAATAAGCTATGAGTTAACAACCTTTCGGATTTACCTTAACTGCTAAACAGTTTAACCCTTTTTTAACACTTTCATACTATCCAATTCGCAAATGCTATACCCTTTTTCGCAAATAGAGTTATTTTTTTTGGTAAAGGATTTAACACCATACGCCAATCAATTCTAAACAAGATGCAAGGTACCTTCAGCCTAGAGGTTATTAGTGTTTGACAATTTTTGAGTTAGAAACATGCGCGGCTTGGATGTATCTTTAGTAAAATACATTATTTATACGAAAAACATGATTTTCTTACACTATCACTGAAACCAGTATTTTTTACAGAAGGCTCAATAAACCTTTTGAATACGTAATGTGACGATCAAAAGTTTTGGCACTGAATGAAAATCACTCCTTTTATTTGAATCCAATTACTTTACTAATCAAGTTATCGTATATGGAGTACCGTTGGTAGAAACATCTTGATACGCTTCAGTGGTTCCTATAGGTCCCACAGAAATGGAACATAGATACGAGGGGCTGCTCAATCTCTTTGAAAAGGTGTAAAGCTTTAAGCAAAGTATAATGTAACACTCTACTAACTTCTGACTAGCAATCCAATGAACCCCCTATAAAAAGTTTATACAAGCAACCTTTCTATATATACCTTATATGTCCCCAGGGTATAACTGACAACCTTTGCCATGAGGGCTCTGGGGGAGAGGGGTTGTCATCCTCAAAGACATATATTCCAGACCTCTCAATTACGTTGAACAAAATGGCTATCTCAAAATTTTGTTTGGATGCGTTTGGAGAAATGATGGGCATGGAAGGGGGTTAGTTGCCCTCGAATCACTTTTGACTTTTAAAAAGGGAACTAGCCTTCAAGGGATTTTTATTTAAAAGGGATTAGCTTTCAATTTCCAATTGAATGATCTCTTTTCGAAGTTTCTAAGACAACAAATGGTCTTCTGAAAATTTCTTTCTGATGTATTTCGAGAAAGTAGGAGGTGGGGGGGGGGGTATCCGCCCTCCGATCACTCTGAATCTTAAAAAAAGGCACTAGAACTCCTGATTTCCATTCCAAAGAGCCCCTAACGAAGTTTAAAAGATCAAAATTTTCTTTATTTTCCTTTCTTTATATACTTTATGTCCTCCTAAGGTATAACTTACAACCTTTGCCTTATGGGCGTTGGGGGGTTATCATCTCAAGTACACAATTTCCGAACCTCTCAACTACGTTGAACAAATGGCTATCTCAAAATTTTGATTGGATGTGTTTGGGGAAATGGTGGGCATGGGAGGGGGGTTAGTTGCCCTTTGATCACTTTCGACTATTAAAAATCACTTTCGACCTTCAATTTCCAATCGAATGAGCCCTATTCAAAATTTCTACGACAACTCCATCGATACGAAGTGCCCTGGTCTAAACAAAAAATAATAAGTCCCCTGGTCTAATAATAATAAATAATAATACATTTTGCCTATAGGCAGCGCTCTTGTGCTGCCTATGATTTAGAAGCACAGAAGCAAACCCCCAAAAGGGAGGGTTTTAAATCCTTAAGTGAAGGGGCTAAGGAGCTGAATTTTGTGCATAAAGATATTTAGACAAGCGGAGTCTAAAAATTGACATTTTAACTCCATAACCCTAGTAATTTCTAAAATATTCCATTAATACTCTCTTCCCCTAAAAGTGAAAACATGAAACATCCATCTGCTACTTTATGTAAAATATTATTTTTAGCAGCAATCTATTTAATACCTTAAGACCAAAACTAATTAAATAGTAATATCTTATTCGTGCGTGATTCTTTCTTTCCAGCGTTTCCACTATTTTCTGGAAAATTTGGATATTTTGTATCATCTATAAAACAAACAAAAATTTTCTCTCTTGAAAATATTAAACAGACATGGATTATATTCGTCTGGGCACTTGCCAGCACTTGCTTATATTGCACTGGCTAAAAGTAAACGAAACCGATGGAATTAAGCTCTGTAAACCCAAGTAAGACCGATTAAATTCCAAGGAACCCATGGGGTTATTCTGCTTCTGATTTTGATTTGGTGTCGCAAAAATTCCTGAAAGCAGTAGTGACGACTGTTGCTGTATCTTTAACTTGAATTCCGAAGGTGTCATGAGATAGACAGCTCTTGCATGAAATGTTAAAAAGGGAAGGGTGATATGTCGTCATGAAGGTGGGTCTCACAGAATCCAGGGACTGTTGGGTCTCAAAGTAAATTATAGACCTAGCGTGTTTATCTGCTTTCTTGATAGTTTACCTAATTTCTTGAATACTTTTGAAATTTCAATAGAAACAGCCTTTACCAGTGTTTAGAGGGTTAGCGCAAATTGGGCTTAGGGCTGGTTAATTTTTCGGCTTAATTAAATTTATTTTTAAACAAAATCTTAGATTTGCATGGTTCAGCTATAGATATAGAAAAAATATTTGAAAACATGTGCAACTAAATACAATTGGGATAGCTAAAAAAATTGGAATTCGTGGCAAAAGCCCAGATTGGTTCAATCCTTACTTAAAAATCTTCGAATTTATAAAGGGTATGACTTTGCGAATGGTTACGTAGTAAACTACAGATCGCCACAGGGTGCTACATGGTGACCAATGTTTTTATTTCTTAACTTAAATGTTATCGTTTTGTTTCTCACCCGTGCTGGTTTGCTGCCTCATGACATGATTGACACTGCCACCTCACGTGGATTTGTCAGGAGACCAAAAGATTCCTTCAATACCAAGGGACTTCAATAGACCAAAGTCTTTGGATCAAGCATTTTCTTGTGAAAGCTTAGTCATCAAATCCTAAGGAGAATACTTACTCGATTTTCAACACTTTTATTAAGCGCCATCTTGAATATTGTTGATTACCCAACATATTTATTTTTTGTAAGCGTCTGATCACTTTTCACAAGTATCTGTCTTCTAACGTTTGTTCTGCTACTTATAAGTAGCATGGCCATTCCAGCTACAAAGCTAACAGCCTTATTTGGGCTCTAAAGATTGCCTATATTTGGGCCATTGACCTTATTACAAAACCATACTATAGAGGACACATCAATTTTGCATGCTTCCATGAGAATCTCGCTTGCATATAGCCATGAGACCCTAACAGCCAGCCGTAAAACTGGTTTAAATTAGGAACATAATTTCTATATTCAGGTCATATCAATATATATCATTTATTTATTAATCTTAGATTCCTCCATTTCTCGCTCCTTATCAGTCATTTTACGTTTTTTACTCATATGGAATTGGGAATTAGCGCCATGATCCCAAATCTCAATACAAGCGTCCTTTGTTATGAATGGTATTGTCTCGTAAGTCCTTTTCTTAGCTGAACATAAAAAAAAATAGCATATCGTTAAACATTAATACAACAAAGAAAATAGTTTAAATGAAAGACCGATGGCAATAAAACAATCCTAATAAAACAATGATTTTGGACTGGATTTTTAACAATGATTAATAAAACAATGATTTTTTTTATTTGGTTTATTATATTAATATAAAATTGTAATTGCCAGTCCCTAACATCCAATCATTGAGATAAATTCACAGACAATAAGTTTTCAGAAATGATATTTTATTTCATTGCAAAAAAAATTGATCTTTCCTTCGATTGATGTAAGTCACTGACTTAACAAACACAACTTCATTATCAATGTCTTCTTCGAATATCACAACTCGCCCCAGTCGCCCCACTCGCCCCATGCTCGCTTTCAATCTTCTACGAATCGCTGGAATCTCCGACAATGTAATAATAGGTCTTTTCATTCCTTAAACATAGTATATGTATAAGTCAATGAATTCAAAAATCCATCACTCAACATATTTTCAATGGAACATATTGATTACACAAGCATGGAAAATCAAGAATCTAATTTTTTTTTTTTACATTTCCTAGAAGGTTCATAGGCCAGAGTTTAATTTTTCTTAATGACGTTCTAATACCGTGGGAAAAAATGACAATTCAATACCTTGCTGATCCATTTTCGATTATTAGCAGTTTTGTGCGTAATACAGATTGAGCTTGAAAATTTAAGGGAGACAAAGCGTATGTCAACCAAATTTGAACGTTATAGCATTTTACTAAAATTCATTTTGATTTCATTTTCGATTTTTTTCAATTTTATGTGGAATACAGATTAAACAAGTATTTAAGTGAGACAGCGTGCGTCAGCCAAATTTCAACGTCATAGCTTTTTCCAAAATCCACTTTGATACCATTATTGATTTTTGTCCATTTTGTATGCAATACAGATTGAACTTGAATATTTAAGTGAGACAAAGCGTGCGTCAACCAAATTTGAACGTTATAGCGTTTTCCTAAAATTAATCTTGATTCCATTTTCGATTTTTTTTTTTTTTTTTTTTACCAATTTTGTGTGCAATATAGATTGAACTTGAATATTTAAGTGAGACAAAACGTGCGTCAACCAAATTTGAACGTTAAAGCATTTCCCAAAAATTTATTTTGATATCATTTTTGATTTTTTTCATGCGCAGTACAGATTAAACTTGGATCAAACAGTTCGTGGTAACGAACTGTAAGTAAGGAGCGACCCGGCTCAATAGTAACCGAAACTCTAAAAAACGGAATATTGATACCAATAGATACATGAAAAGAATGAAATTTTTATTCTGATTTAAAATATATAAGTTTCATGAAGTTTAGTCTTACCCATCCAAACTTACGCGCCTGAGAAAATTTGCCTTATTTTCGAAAAAAGGGGGAAACAACCCCTAAAAGTCATAGAACTTTAATGAAAATCACACCATCAGGTTCAGCGTATCAGAAAACCCTACTCTAGAAGTTTCAAGATCCTATCTGCAAAAATGTGGAATTTTGTATTTTTTTTTTTGTCAGAAGAAAGATCACGGATGCGTGTTTATTTATTTATTTATTTTTTTTCCCAGGGGTGATCATATCGATCCAGTAGTCCTAGAATATCGTAAGAGGGCTTATTTTAACGGAAATTAAAAGTTTTAGTGCCCTTTTTAAGTGACCAAAAAAACTCGAGGGCAACTTGGCCCCCTCCCACGCTCATTTTTTTCCCGAAGTCACCCAATTAAAATTTTGAGATAGCCATTTTGTTCAGCATAGTCGAAAATCTAATAAATATGTCTTTTAGGATGACTTAATTCCCCACAGTTCCCAGGTGAGGGCCTGTAAGTTATGAACTTTGCCCATTGTTTACATAAAATATTGGTTTTGATTTATAAAGCCATTTAGCACAAGAAAAGTAAAATTAATATGCAAATTTTGTTTTACTTTTTCAATGACGGTGAGCCAAAATTAAAGCTGCATTAACTAAAAAACGATCAGAAACTAAATAAAAAAAACAAGTTTTTTTTTAACTGAAAGTGAGGAGCGACATTAAAACTTAAAACGAACAGAAATTATTCCGTATATGAAAAGGGCTGTCCCCTCCTCAACGCCTCGCTCTTTACGTTAAAGTTTTTTATTGTTTTACAAAATAAAGCTATAAGACAGAGTCAAACTTTAGCGTAAAGAGCGAGGCGTTGATGAGGGGACAGCCCCTTTCATATACGGAATAATTTCTGTTCGTTTTAAGTTTTAATGTCGCTCCTTACTTTCAGTTAAAAAAACTTGTTTTTTTTTAATATTTAAGTAGGAAAAAGCATACAGCAACCCAAGTTGAACGCTATAGCATTTCCTAAAATTTATTTTGATTCCATTTTTGACGTTTATTATCGATTTTGTCTGGGGGAGTGGAGCGGGAAATCTTAATATTTTTTTTTTTTTTGCACTCTGAGGAAACATCGCTATATCAATTCAGAAAAAAACCCTCATAAAAGGCGTTTTCCAGTATTGCATTTGTTTTTCAATTTACGATCCACTATAGCCTAGGAGTAAAAACGATAGGACTGAATTTGCTTAATTTCAGATTTCTGAAGCATTCTCCAGAAATACACAAGGTATAGAATTTAATAAAACGTACATATCTCGGATTCTCGTAGGCTTAATGGGGGAGTGGGGTAGTGCTAAGGAAATCTTAATATTTTTGTTTACACTCTGAAGAAATATTGCTATATCAATTCAGAATAAAAACCTCATAAAAATGTTTTCCGGGATTGCATTGGTTTTCAATTTACGATCTACTATAGCCTAGGAGCCAAATTTAAGATTTCTGAAGCATTCTCCAGAAAGAAACAACTTATTTTATTTTGTAAACATACAGAACTCGGATTCTCGTAGGTTTAATGGGGAAGTGAGGTAGGGTTAAGGAATTCTTGATGTTTTTTTTTTCTTTTACACTCTGACGAAATCTCGCTATATCAGTTCAGAACAAAACCTCAGAAAAGGTGTTTTCCAGGATTACCTTTATTTTCAATTCACGATCAACTAAAGCCTATTACCGAAAACAATAGGATCGAATTTACTTAATTTCAGATTTCTGAAGCATACTCCAGAAAAAAAAACATATAGAATTTTGTAAGACGTACATATCTCAGATTCTCGTAGGTTTCATGGGGCCTAGGACCGAAAAAAATAGGATTGAATTGGCTTAATTTCAGATTTCTGAGAAATCAAAGCCCAGCAAATTTGAGCAATTAAGCATAAATTAACGTAATCAGACATCACTTCATTTTTCTTAGGACAATTTTTTTTCTTTCATTACTTCATTTGATAAGGGAGTATTATCACACAATCTAATTTTTTTTTTGCGGGGGTGTATTTTCTGGGGAAGGGGGTAAATGCCGGCCACCATTTAAAGCTTTGTTGTTTTTTTTTTGGCATTTTTATTCCACTGCTTTTTTTAAATTAACCCCGTTTTTTTATCTCTTAAATTTTTTGCATATTCCGTAGGGATTAATATATCCATAAACCTATATATTTGTATTATTCTAGTGAAAAATTCCTCGTTTTAGCGTGAGGCACTACCCCCCTGTCAAATGATGATCCTAGATTCAAGGAGAGCAATTTGACCATACACTTGCGGCATAGCTTCAATGATTTATTTGGAGCTGTAGCAATCTTTTCAAAATTTAGTATAGCAAATTAATAAACTCTATAACAAAATCTTCCCGAACCCCAGATAAAACATAACAGGCTAAAAATACTACATAGTAGTGGGATAGTCTGTTACCAGCGGGTTGGTATTTTTATTGCCACTATTCTCAGCACATTTACTGTGAGTTGTTCTTTAAATAGTGTTGTTCTTTTTATTGACATTATCTTGTCTTGAGTTTAGGCTGCCTGTTTGTGCTTCACTCTTGATGTGTAGTTTGACACAGTTAAAGCTAGCTAGTGATTTTACTTGTATTTCTGAGATAATTTCTAATAAGTGTGCTTTTCAACAAAATTTTTTCTACTTTTTGTAGACTTGAATCAATCCGTACATATCGAAGGTCAAAATCATCTTAAGGATGGGGGTAGCTGAAAATAAAAACAAACAACAAAATATTGTTCCTGATTGGTTTGTATAAGTTGATCTTTCCCAATGATAGGGACTATTCGAAATTGAGTTTCCTGCTTGGTCTATTGAAAGTTACAGAATCGAATCCTTGAAAGGCGCACAACCTTTGAAAATTACTTGCGAGAGGGAAAATGATTTCAATCGATCATTTCCAAACGATCACCATTCAAATTGAAACTACTTCTCAAGATTTAAAGGCTGTACTGTATATATAGAGAGATCCATCTCGTATGCAGCGTATCATAATTATTCTTCCCAATAGGACTGTATCTTCAACTTGTATTCTGGACATGATATTGAGATTATAAAATGAATCTGGAAAGAAAAATGGATGAAAATCTTCAGGTGAAAGAATAAAACTATTCTATTTGCTTTATGTAATGAGTCCATTTTTTTTTTTTTTTTTTTTTATTAACAATGGGTCACAAAAAAAACAACATACAAATCTCCATATAATGCTAACAAAATAAAACTGCATATAATACGAACAATATCAAATTAGGTCCCGACGCATATTAGCGTGTTTGGGATGACCCAAAAAAAAGGGATCACTTCAACTACTTATACACTAATACACTACCTCGGGGAAATAATACTCTCTGACTCCTCCTCTCCTCCCCCACCCCTACTAAACAATTAATCAACATTCTAAGGATAATGCATTTTTTTATTTTACAGGGAACTTAAAGGAATTCAACACTCATATTCTATGATTCATCATGCTTCCTTTCATATACCGACAATCACCTCAATCAACACACAGGAAAATTTTTCTCTTTTAACACTCACAAACATATACTCACTCCCAGATCAATCACCTTATCCGTGTCTACAATACTGGTTAAAACAAATACATCGCAAAGAAGCACGAAATTCCTCAAGAACCTTCTTACCTTTTAGTTCCGCCGGAAGCCTGTTCCATACTTCAGGACCAATATACCTAATAGAAAATTTAGATCTGGTAGTAACTGGAACCGGCGTTCTAACTAATTCAACATTTCTAGTTTCATAACTATGATCCCTTTCATTATAAAGTTCCGAAAAACATGCAGGTAACAAATTAGAAAAAAAATTTATACATAAACATATTTACATAAAATTTAACCAAACCAAAGAATGGTAAAATTTTTAATTGGTGATACCTCGATCTTACCGAATTTTGGGACAAATCATTGGTCAAAACTCTTACAGCCTTATTTTGTAACACACGGCGGATACAAATGGCTAGTGAACGTCGACGACCAAACTGTAACACAGTACAGCAAATATGGATGAATAAGAGAAAAATATAACATTCTAATGACCTTTTTAGGAAAAAAATTTTTCAGCTTCCGCAGAGTTCCAACATTTTTGGCTAATTTAGTACTTATAAATGCAATATGATCTTTAAAACTTAGGCATTCATCTACAATTACACCAAGATACCTTACTGTACTTGTCCGTTTTATACTTCCATTTACTAACTCAATTTCTTCAATCCATGGATAGTAATTTGCACTTCTGCCATATAACATGAACATTGTTTTCTTCTGATTAACAAGCAGTTTGTTCACTCGCATCCACCTCTCGATTATCACCATTCCTTGTTTCATGCCATTTTTCAAATCCGCTTCTGTTTTCGCAGCCATTGTAAATTGAGTATCATCAGCAAAACTTGGAAGTATTGCTCGCACCGGGCCATCAGTGTACCTTGGAGTTGACAGTTGTTTGAGGCATCCATTTAAATCATTAATGTACACAAGAAATAATAGGGGACCCAACACAGACCCCTGTGGCACACCGCACTTTACTACCATCTCTTTTGACAGGACTGTGCCCAGCCGTACTCTTTGCATTCTTCCTTCAAGAAATGAAGCAATCAAGTTCAGACTTTTAAAACGAATTCCAGCATTTTCAAGCTTAGCCAATAAAATCTTATGATCAAGACAGTCAAAAGCCTTCATAATATCTAGAAAAATTGAACCCACCTTTAACCCTGAATCTAGGCAATCGTTAACAAATGTTGTCAAAAATAATAAAGCATGCTCTGTAGACATATTTTTTCTAAAACCAAATTGACTAGAGTGAAAAAAACATCTTTTTTCAAAATAATCCATCAGTCGTCTATAAATCAATTTCTCAAAAAATACGAGAAATCATTGGAAGTAGAGATATCGGACGGTAGTTGTTCATATCTTCCTTATCACCTCCTTTATACAGAGGAATAACCAAAGCACTTTTCAAGCAATTAGGGTACACTCCAAATTCAAAACATTGATTAAAAAGGTACAACAGATGACTAGATATAATTGGGTAAATTTTTTGAAATATTTGAAAGGTTATTAAGTCCATTCCAGCTGCCGATTTTTTCATACTTTTTAAGATATCCTCAAGTTCACGTGATCTCACTGGTTGAAGATAAATGGTTGTATCACTTGCTTCAGGAAGAAAATTCTGGTATGTACCATCACCATTTATACATTCCACAGATGTCGATATTTTTAGCCCTACTTCCGAGAAGTGGGTACACAAGTTATTGGCTACACCACTATCCGACTCCCGCGGCAAATTACTAGGAGTTATTGGTTCACTTTTTGGGCTTATTACCGACTTAATCAGTTGCCAAGTTTTAGCTGGGTTTCCTTCATAATCTTTAAATTTCTGTGCAAAGTAATCAATTTTTGCCTTTCTTAAAAGACTTTTTAACTTTCTATTAAATTCTTTATATTGTTCTTTATCAGATGCTGAATCTTGAGTCACGCATCTTTTATACATCACTTGCCTTTTTTCCATTGAGGCTAGTAATCCTTTTGTAATCCAAGGTTTAATTGGCAACTTATATCTTTGCTTTGTCTCTTTAAACTCCAAACACTCTTGAAATAGTAATTTTATTTTTTCATACCATTTACCAAATTTGGTATCAATACCCGTACTATCCTGAAGAAAAAAAAATCTGCACTTATAAGCTTCCGCTTAAACTTCAAAAGCACATTTCCATCCATATAAGGCATCTTTGGCACACTTTTATTCTTGGGGTTTGGACCAAATATTCCAGGTACAGATATTGCAACACCAAAATGGTCAGACGCACTATTAATAACTACTGTGGGGCATAAATAATTCATATTTACGAAAATATTATCAATTATAGACTCTGAAATTTTTGTCACTCGTGTGCATATGTTAATTGCAGGATAAAAAACCAAAACCTAACATTGTGTTAACAAAATGTCTTACCTTACTATTTCTATCAACCCATATTTAAATCAATATTAAAATCCCCACATATAAAACATGGTATTTTTGAACTTGGTAACTTACCCAAAAATTCATCAAGCAGTTCGATAAACTCCTCAACATTACCTGAAGGTGGTCTATAAATTACTACAACCATAAACTTATTATTTGCATTACTCACATCAAGAACCATAGACTCAAATTTCATTTCATAATTAACCGCTAAATCTGACCTAATCTGAGCACTAAAACCACTTTTTACATAAACAGCTAAACCACCACGTTGGTGTAGTACCCTATTTTGCACGTACATATTATAACCTTCTATTTCTAATAAAGTAGAATTATAATCCTTAAGCCAAGTTTCCGTTAGGGCCAGGATATGCGGCTCTGTTTTAAGACATAGCTCATTAAGAAACTCATATGATGTGTTTATCCCTTGACAGTTCATGTTGTAGACTTTCATTTCTCTCATATTCTTCCAATCACACATCTGACACAAAAAAGCATACCGGGAATCCAAACATCCAACATTCTCACTTACATCATAGTCCCGATGCAGAACACCATTTATCAATCCACACACATCCAGTGGACTCCTTTCAAGTTCCCTCAACCTACTGGTTAAATTAACCATTATCAAAAATCAAATATGGGCAAGAGAAAGTCAAAGGAGGAGTAAAGAACCACACTTTCCCCAAATAACATCTACATCTTACAACATCCGAGGACGCATTAACTATCATAATAAAGTAAACATAAGAAACAAAAAATAAACAAAACAAAAAAAACAAACCGGTCGATATGTATACGCATATCAACTCTCAAAATAAAACTCAGTGGGCTTAATATGGCACACAAATTCATTTATAAGCAAATCAAAATTTAATAACCTTCATAATTGATAACATTTCATACAACCTCTTAAAAAAAAAATAATTTCCAAACACTATAAATAACTAGCTCAAAACCACTATTTACATTTTTAACGCTTTGAACCATTCAACCTTTTCAACGTTACCACCAGATTTAATAGAAAGAACCGGCGGTACCACGGGTGGTATCCAGCATTCAACACCTCTCTCCATCAAATATTTTCTTTTCACCACCAATTCCTTTCTAATTTGGCGCACCTCTCTACTAACATCATCACTAATAAAAACTGGTTTTCCAAACTGCAAGTCTTTTCCTCTTAATTTCTTTGCATTTTTCATTATACCATATCGGTCTTTATAATCTGTAACTTTGATTTTGATGAAGTTACTCGCTTCTTGTACCACTGAAAATGGAGGAATATTCTTCACTTCTATTTCTAATCCCTCATTCAGCACTTTTTTAATGGTATTTTTTCTTTAACAACATTGAGAAAGTTGTTATTGGATTTTTCTTTGACGGTCTGACTATCAAGCCATCCTTGCAATACAATTGATATTTGAAAACGGGACATTTTGTTCAGAAAGAAAATATCATGTTTATATTGTATTCTGGATATTTTTAAACCCCTTTCGGGTCTCCAGTCCCCTTATTGATGAAAAGCATCAGCAACAGAGTTCGATCAAATTTATTCAAAAAATCTTATCGTGAAATAGGATTTTCCTTTTGAATGTGATTATGGAATATTATCCCTTTTGATAACCGGATATTCAGATTCTTATTTAAAATGTCAAATTGCCAGTCTTTCTTCTGAGTAAGATTTGTTGAGTTTGGGAATCCGATGTATTATTGGAAAATTTGCACGTCTAAAAAAATGTAAAAAATGTACTTAACAGAAAAAAGTAGAAAGTCCGTCGGAGGATAGGCATGATAAGATAAAACGGCCAAAAAGTTTTTGCTTTTCAAAATTAAAGGTTTTGGGGCAACAAACTGTAGATACGGAGCGATCGTGGTACTTGTAATAAAAAGACATAACTATCATAACAATATATATGTGAAAAGAATTTGGCATTTTATGGGAACTCCAAATGTGTCGAAAGACATCGAAAGATACTGACCTGAGAAAATTTACAGAGTTTTAGAAAAAATGAGGGACAAAACCCCAAAGCAGGAGAGCAATCTTGATGAAACAGAGACCATAAAATTCTGAACATTAAAAAAACCTTATTCCAGAGGTTTCCAGTGCCTTCCAGTTTCTTTGTAACAGTGAAAGTTTTTTTGAAGGATGGTAAGGGACGCGTGTTAATTTGTATTCCATATGTTTTTGCCATTTTCTCTAAAAGGGCAATGGGCGCTATTAAACTGATATCCAGCGAAGAAACAACAAATTGTTATTTATTTCCATGGAAAAGCGAGCTTTGGATTAGCTCCTTCACCAAGGAATGAGGACTTTTTAGTCAGTTACCTTTTTTATGGGTTTTCGGGAAGTTTATAGCTTTCATAGAAGCAATAAATAACTATTTGACCCACAATACCCTTAATTGGATTTGACATTCTCAAGTGGGAATGGGACTAAGTTTCACCAAGGAAAAATAACAAAAAAAAAATATAAAAAAAAAGTTAGCAAAATAGAGAGAATAGGGAAAAGAGACTTCGGATTCAAGGGAAGCATGAACCCTGACGAATCCCCAGACGAAGATATGCTAGGTACAAAAGGTTGCAGCTGTTCTGGTAGTGTGGGATGGTTTGGGGTCTCCACTCCATCACAGGTTCCTTTCTCTAACCCTTCTAGGAAACTCTTCTAGGTACTATGTACTACTGTGTAGTACTGTGGGATGGTTTGAGGTCTCCACTCCATCATAGGTCCCTTTCTCTATCCCTTTTAGGCGCCCTTCTAGGAAATTATAGCCTTGTATAATATACAGCATTTGCACTGGAACCTGACTAATGGATGACCCTGAAAGACCTTGTTTTTGTTTTTCGGCTGAAAAGCCTCTTTCTAAAAGTTATTAATTATGGATTGGCTCCCCGTAGTAGCATAATATTTGTAGGCATGAATATATAATAAGTAGGAGGTGATAGTCTTGAGGTTGTCTGGGCATCATTTTGACTCTTTTTGATGTAAAGAGCATTGCCAAGCGTGGAAAACTATGTGGTGACCAAATCGGCCAAGGATTATACAAAGAATCAATTCAACTGAAGGTCCCAGGGACTTCTTTCTATCCGGTTTATTAGCCGGGTCAAGCGTTTCATGTAGACTTGAAAAGATGTGTTGCTCCCCGTCCTGCGCTGGTTCTAGGACCATTGCTTTTCCTGAGGCCATTATAGTTTCAATGAATTGAAGGATATGAAAATTGCAACTTGGAATTTTACAACGGTAAAAACCAACAATGGTATTGAGATTTTTTACAGACGAATTCATACATTTTCAGGGTTGCCACGGGACTAAAAAATTACGTAACGTCGAAACTAAAAAAAAGTAACTTTTTTTTAACTTTTCAAGTACAATCTCTTATAAGATAGGGTACCCGTGGAACGGGGTAACTTTGAACTAAAAATCGTGAAAGATTGAGGTTATTTTGTGATATTTTTCTTTAAACTAGTATTTACTCAATATTATTTTGGCGTTTGGGGAATACGTCATTCTGCGCCGAATGGCAACTGTCCGAAACTGCTAGTCTTCATGTTGTTAGAGCTACACCTATCTAAAAATGGTGTTCAAAGTTACCTCTAGGGTTGTTTAACTTTGAACACTCAAAAACTTCAGCAGGTCACTTTGAACAGTCGATGAGCTCTTCTGGCGTAAGACTTCCAGTTAAAAAAAAAACTCGTTTATTGGGAGAAAAGCATTACTTCTTAAATAAAAAGGCAAAAAAGAGTCAAATTAGTGCAGTATCAGCTGACCAAAGTCATGATCAAATACGAATTTTGCGCTGTGAGTGAGTTGGGGGGCTGGAGGATATCCCTGTACCTGGTCAGGATGGATTGATGCTGAGGCTTTCACCCTGGGAAGATAGAAGGGTCCATCCTTGTTTTTTTGCAGGCAGATCACGTTTAGCGAGCCGTCAGAGGAAGGAGTATCTACCTCCCAAACTGCAAAATACTTGTAAATACGGCCCATGAAGAACTTTGTGATGAACCAACGTCCATCCACGCAGGTTGGTGGGTACTTTGAACCTGTTGTGGCTACTGCCCCCACTCCACAGCATAGAGAGCCCAGCGCTCGCCGACTCATCAACTTCCATTTCAGACTCGCTCTCGCATCCTGTTGGGACGTCAGTCGTGTCGGACTCGCATCCTCTGCGTCTCCAATACTTTTCCCTGGTGCGATGCTAAGAAGTTTGCGTGTGACGTTCCTCGCAGAATTTTTAAATCTGCGGGCTTGCACTTGGCAAGCTTTGCAACTTTGCAACAAGCTTGCACTTGGCAAGCGTCACCTTTGCTGACGTTGTCCGCAGCCTCGTGGGGAGTTTGCTGGGCCGAAAGCGGGTGGTCCTGGAGGACTCTGGAGCGTGACAAGCACTTGGCAAAGCTATTTTTAAGATTTCCTTTTCAATTTGGGACTAGGCTTTCCAGGAGTAGCTGTAAAAGCTGGGGAATTTGTCTTTTCTAACCGCGGTTTCGTTTGGGTTGTCAATTTTGTAATCATCAAGCATTTTTCTCCATGCCCTTTTCATTGGAGCGAAAAAAGCAACGTCCAGTGGTTGCAGTGTATCTGTAGCGTTTGGGGGGGGGGCATACAAAGCGAATGTTGTTTTCTCTGCAGAATTTCAACACTTTGGCAGAAAAATGGGAAGACAGGTTGTCACCCAACAAAACTTTCACTCCTGCTCTCTTCTTCAGGTAAGGTAGTGCCAGCGACATAAACCACTCTTCAAAAACTTCGCTCTCAAACCATACGGACTTAGATACAGAGTACCGAGCTCCTTTAGGGCCTCCTGTACGCCATGAGCTAAATGTGCCCTTAGCTTTATAGCACACGAATGGTTGAAGCAGTTCACCTTCTGCATTTCCACATATCATTAGTGATATTGATCCATTTGTTTCATTCATTATTCTGGAGGGGTATTTGGCACCTCTTTTCACGATGCATTTCTTTTTCCCGGGGTTTTCGCTTAAGTTAGTCTCATCATAATTGTAAATATTCGAAAAAGGCACATCCTGAATAGTCACTTCTAAATTGTCATAGTACTCATTCAACATTTCAGACGAAACAGAAGCATGTTTCTTTCAGTAGTTGGCTACGGTTCTCAATCGAAGCTTTGAACGATGTCGATCTAGGAAGGAAATGATAAAGTCTCATCCAGGTACATTATTTTTAAAGCAATCTACTCTTTGTCCAACTGATTCAAGACAACTTTTAACTATGAGTTTCAACTCGAAGCGATCGACGGGGAACCCCCACTCCGCACAGGTGAGCAACTGAGAGACGATGGCTTCTTCCTCGTGCTCCGACAATGCAGTCGATCTTCCCGCCTTTTTTTTTGTGCTTTTTATTCATTCGGTGAGAAAGAGTACCCAAAAAAAACCATATTTCTCTGAAGCCTTTCTCATTGTTAGATCTCCTTTCTTTATGTCCTCAAGAGCTTTTTCCATCACTTCTTCATCATAACTCGCATACTTTCTTGCATTTTCGTGTTTCGTGTATGTTCTTGGCATCTGCAAAAATTGACACAGTAAAAACAAAACAAAAAATTAAATCAACTGGAAATTTTTAAAAAGGTCAATGAAGATTTTATTTTAGCGAATATTTCGGTAAAACCGATAAAACATGAAGAATTCAAACAAAGCCAAGACTAAAATACCAACGATGAAACCAGAAAGAAATAAAACCAAAATTTTCAAAGGAATAATATGTGCAATTCAAATAATTTTACAATTCTAGATTTTTCCAAAAGAAACGAGGAAAATCCCACCAATTTTTATCTACAATTGCCAGCTGTCTTTGCACAGCAAGCTGTAAAAGACGACTCTTTCAAATTGTTTACGCAAGCTCTATTAGAGCGAGGTAATACAGAAACTTCAATTTTGGTAGACGAGATTTACCCCACCACTCCCATTGATTGCTAACAGACTTCCATCAAAGAAGAAACAAAAGTAGGCCTGAAAGAATTAGGAAGTGGTTCAAAATGTAATCAGTAGTTAAAACCAAGTTTAACAGCTGAACTTGATTTGCGTTTTCCTGGGATCAACAGATTCGCAATGGTTTCCTAAAGGTCTGAACAGCAGAGCAAACAGTTTTAGTGAAATCTTTTTAGTGTAATTTACTCCACTTGTTTTGCTTAAAAGTGGGTTAAAAATAAAGATTATTATTATTACACTCATCAACGCAAATTTTAACAATTGGCCAGCAGAGAACATTGAAATCCATATTGTAGAAAGACAAGGCTAACTTTGAACAAATGTTTAAAGTTACCCCGAAAAAACAAAATACTTGCGGGAAACATTGAAAACTCACGCCATATTGAACCTATGGAATTAGGAAGAGATTTCACCAGAAAACCTAACCATTCGGCTCCTCAGCTATAGAAAAATGTCAAAATGAAAGTCCTAGTTTAGTTTATCTAAGTAAAGAAAGGGTAACTTACTTTTAGCACTTTTTCACAATTTTGAACAGCTCAAATTCTCTTGCAATTAACAAGATAAAATTTTGTCCGATGCTGATTTCAAGAACTACCAACTGTTTAGACGCCATCTAGCAAAAATCTAGTAATAAGTTTGAACTAGCAATTCCACTGTTGTGTGATAGAGAGCGCTTAATGTTTGTTACTGATTTTGTTCAAATTTAGCCCTAACGTTCAAAGTTACCCTTTTCTACCGTACCTTTCTTTCACTCTCAAAGGTGGCACTCACAGGAGGGAGGAGGGAAGTCGTTACCTCTGTATGTTAAAAATACGTCTTTCTGTAATCCCATTACAAAATTATGCTTTTCGGTTGTTTTAACCGTTTGTTTAAAATAGCAACCTTCGAACTTTGGTCCTAGTTCAAGTGGTACAGCAAGGGCACCTGCAGACACAAGTATTGTTGAAAGGGTCGTTGGTGCTCCCTACCGTAATAGCTTTTAAAATATGCAATGCAAATTTTCACTTAAAATTTGATGAGTCCCCCTACCCAATACACGCCTTTCTAAGATTTACTTAAAAATGTTTAATTATTACTTGAAAGAAGCTTCGAAAATTAAAGAATAATGCTTGAAAGTGTTTAAGAATATTAAGAACAAGATACAAAAAATTATCCAAAATATCAAGTTCTTCCGTTAAGACAATGGCATCCTTGACAAGGGATTAGCAATAAAGAGCACAGCTGAATATTTGAACCAACCAAAAATTAATAACGCGATAATTCCTAGCTTAGCATTTAACTGTGTGCCAAGTTGGATTGGCAAGTAAGTATGACTATACTTCTGCAAATTTACCTTACTACGATTTGGAAAATCAAAATCTCTCAAATTTTTCTAAAAGAAATATCGGTCAAAATTTCTGTTAAATAGAAGTACCCATTTAGAAGCTAATAGTATGTTAACAATCATGAAATACATCATATAATTTAAAGGCTCCCTAGAACAATTCCCTTTCCAATCATGGAAAAGCATAGAATGTTTCATGTGGAAACCAATTCAGAAGCATCCCATGCGCACTTTTTTGTGCTTGTTTGAAGTTCCAGTTCATTCCAAAGCAAGTTGGTCATCACTGGCAACTTTGATCAGCTCATACATCGGTTCAGTGCTTCTAAAGCTATTGCTCATTCAAGGGACACTTTTTAAATTCATATCTCCTAGTAACAGGATTATATTCTGTGAATGAAATGCTCATTCATGGATGCATTTTGTGATAATATTTTGAAGGGCTTCAAAGAAACAGCTTACACTAAGAAAACTGTATCAGAGAAAAAAAACAATGATTGTTCATTAGTTTTCAACTGAAGTTTTGGCTTACAATAGTTGTTAGCGAAAATAGTGTGGAATGAAGACTAGTTTTTCTAAGGCAAAAGATTACATCATGGTTGTAGCAATAATTAAAACTTAGTAAGGAGTGAGCCACGTCTAATGATAACTAAAAGTTAAAAATTGCGGTTTAAGATGAAAGTTTTTAGTGAAACATATTTTTTTCAAAGACGTTTAATCAGTAATGGTAACTTTTACCTAGATTAAACTTTAGAATATCTAATAAGAATCATATAAATAAATTATATTCGAGTATTATGAAATCCCTATTGGAATGTCTCTATCGTGTGAGATCAGAAGAAATCACTAGGGATATCGCAATATTATAAAACCATTAACCATGAATTTATAACTCCCAGAAAAGAAAAAACGAAAATCAAATTTTAGTATACTGGCATTATTTCATTGATTATTAATTCATAACAGAATGGGCAGTTAAATTTTAATTTCCAACGTAAGAAAGGTATTCTAAACTCTTAAGCCACCTTATTAATTGATTTACATGTCTCTACCATTACAGAGCAAACGACATGTAATCAAGCTTCATTTCACGCATAATTCGGATGTATATGGGAACAAACGGAGAACCGCGTGGCAGAATAGCATCTCAAACTAAAATGTTATATAGACAGTCTTCAAAACTGACCGGATATTTCACAGTTTTACCTCTATAGAATTTTGATGGGGTGCTACCATTTCAACCAACCGTCACAAGCACTAAACGTCATAACGCCTAAAAGGGAAATCCGTCAGAACCACTAACCGTCATAATATCTAAACAAATTTACCAAGTTTATATAATAGTAATAAGTACATAATAGTTTAGAAACAAGTTTCGGCTATATATTTACACATCAAGGGGGGGGGGGGGGGGGGGTAAAGCATAGCATATATTAAATACTTATCTAACTAAGTACCTCCCCCCCCTAAACCCCAAAAAACTAAAGTTTTAAGATTCTAGATGTTATGACGGTTAGCGGTTCTGACGATTTTTTTTTTTGTCGATGTTATGACGGATTTTGTATACGAAATGACGTTAGTGCTCCTGACGTTAGATATTATGACGCCTTCCCGGCTGAGACGAAGGCTCATATAAGTGTGAAGAATTGTAAGTTGCGATAAGGTTGAGACGGGGTGCTACCATTTCGACTAACCGTCACAAGCACTAAACGTCATAGCATCTAAAAGGAAAATCCGTCAGAACCACAAATCGTCATAACATCTAAACAAATTTATAAGTTTATATAATAGTACTAAGTGTATAATAGTTTTAGAAATAAATTTCGGCTATATATTTGCACATCAGGGGGTTTGGGGTAAAGCACAGCATATACTAAATATGTAACCTAACCTAACCTAACCTAAGTACCTTTTCCCCCCTAAACCCCCAAAAACTAAAGTTTAAAATTTTAGATGTTATGACGGTTAGTGGTTGTGACAGATTTTTCTTATTGATAATATGACGGATTTTGTAGTGCTCCTAACGGTTAGATGTTATGACGCCTTCCCAATTTTGATGGGGGTATAGCAAGGCCGAAATTGCTGATTTTCAATACAAAATTATAAAAAAGCAAGCAATAAAAGTGGCACTATTCTCTAGCGCTATCTCTACTGTGCTCCTGATATGCTACGATGACTGGCAGGATAGTCAGCCTCGATGAAACGAAAATCAGAGTTAAAAATAAACAGCAAATAAGAATGGAACAAACTACAGCATAATAAAGAATAATTTTATAGAAGAAAAAACAAGGGTAATTCTAATCAGAAGAATAGTATGAAGATATTTTGGTCAAAAATTTAGCCCAATCGATGTAAAAGGGGAAATGAAGAGCAAAAACACAGGTAAAACTCCAGTTAATGTAAAAAATAAGGTCAATAGCTGACCTCATATTGCACCAGGTCTTATGAAGGGTAGCGTTCTATTCCAATTTATATGGGTCATTTTGATAGACTTTGTCCTAAGGAGCACAGCAAAGGTAATGGGAGAACGTGAAATCAGTTGGGGAAGTAAAAATTATCCTAGACATAGATCATGCTGATGATTTAAGCATCCTGGAAAATGAAATTAAAATTGATGACTTTTCAAGGGCTTTGCGACTTCAATGTGCAAGAATATGTTTGAAAATTAATGTTAACAAGACTAAGGTGCTAAGACTAGGAATTATTAAAGGTGAAGGGGTGATTTTTGGGTAATGAGGAGATCCATCTAGTGGACAGCTTCACTTACCTAGTTAGAATTATTAGTAAAGGCGGTGGGTGCAGTGCAGATTTTAGAAGTGGAATAGCAATGGCCCAGGGTGTTTTTCCACAGTTAAAGAAAAAGTCTGGATGAATAGGAAGATAAGTCTGCGAACCAAGATTAGAATATTGGAAGCTACAGTGATGACGCTCGGCAAGTATGGCTCTGAAGCGTGGGTTCTCCGAAAAGCGGAGAAGGAAATACTGGACCTTTTCCAGAGAAATTGCCTAATGATTGTTTTGAGCACCCAACTGACTGACCAAATCAAAAATAATAAGCTGTGTTAAAAATGTCACTTTTTAGGGCTATAGTGAGAGAAAGGTTGAGATGGGTAGGACACGTTCTACCGATAATAAATGACATATTTCCAAAACTAGTCCTTGTTGACCACCGTCTATGGCCAAACAAAATGCAAGTTTTCCTCGAATAGGGTAGGAGGGTGTCGTAAGGAAAGATTTAAGGAAAATAGGTACTTCTTCCCTTAAATGGCAAATCTTCTTTCGAAAATATTTTTCCACTAACAATGATCTCCATAGTCATGATACACGACGAGCATCGAATCTAGTACATCAATTTAGAAAAAACGACTAGAGCTTCTTTTGTAATTAGAAAGTTTGATCCGTGCGTATGGGATATAATGTTGGTTTTGATTCGAAATGCAAGTCATCTAGTAACCTTCAAGTAAACAGCTAAAAGATTTTTCCTTACAAAATAATAAAATTTGTGTATGTGTTCTATGTAAGTAGGATGGTTATTGTATATGTGTGATTTAGTATTATTACCAAGCAGAATAATATAAAATAGTATTTTTTCGAATATCTAGAATAGAAGATTCCCACCTGCTGCCAACAAGCCCTTGGGTTTTTTAGCAGGTGCAGCAAGAATGTTCTGTTTTTTTTTTTTGTCAAATACAATTATCTATCTATCTATCTATCTTGAGAGGGTGTAAAGAGGTAGGCTTTGGGTGTATTGAGGCAGAGGAGGATTGTGCGTAGTTGTGTTGGCCTCCGGGGGCTTGGTGCTTCAGAGGAGGATTGTTTGAGTAGTTGTGTTGGCATCCGGGGGAGTGATTTGTTAGCAGTAGTAGTATTAGTATACGTACATGGAAATATTTCTTTATTATTTTAGTTAAGCAATATTTTACTTTACATTCTCATTTTTGTGACCCGTTTGCTAAAAAAAAATCTTTCAGAGTTCTTAGCAGAGCATAATCAAAAGGTAAATGCACAATCCCCGGGGCGTGCACTTTGGCAGACATTTTTGTCTCCATTAGTAAAAAGTACATTTAATTATTTTAATTGAATAAAAAGTGTTCACGAATATGGGAGAACTTAGGGATATTTTTTCGGTTGGGGAAGGTGACCTTGAACCCCCATGAATACGTACCTCTCTTGGGGTGAAGCTATACCCTCCCTTTACTTCATGAGTTTAAACATAACGCACATCTTTCCTCTTATGACCGTTTATGGACGACTAAGGGAATAGTCTTAAGTGATCAGAGAAGTGTCTTTACCTAGTAAGTAACAAGTACGGAATTCGCCGATGGCCGTTTATTTCTACCAGAATTGATAGTTAAAAGCTACTGGAGTTTTTGGT
Source organism: Artemia sinica (assembly GCA_027921565.1). Lineage (NCBI taxonomy): Eukaryota > Metazoa > Arthropoda > Branchiopoda > Anostraca > Artemiidae > Artemia > Artemia sinica. The sequence goes on from CM051263.1 coordinate 57,325,850, forward strand.
TACATATGTGACACTTTTATACGAGCCTAAACCAGATATATTTAGTAATTATTTTGTCTGGAAATTTGATTAGTGTTGAAACTTTTTTGGTTTATTTCCTTTTAGTCAAGGCACAGATGGCACTTTTGCTTTAAGAAGGATTTGAAGGGGTTGTAACCCTTGTCAGATTTACGGTAACTGCAAAGTTTAAGTTTCACTTCATTTTATTTTGTATAGTTCTACAGAGTGCTTTGAATTTTACTAATGGATGTTCTTGAAAGATTTCTTAAGCTATTTAGAATATTTTCTAATTGAAATAAAACAATTTAAAAAGCTGTGAAGAAAACGAGAGCGGCAATAAAAATTAAAAATAAGTTGACAACGATAAGAACCTTTATATCAAAACCAGTATAAAGAAAATATAAAAACCCCTATGCCATCCCAAGGCCAGAACATAATTTGCACTTCACTGAAAAACATATAAATGTTTTTACTTTTATAACTTTAATAAATCAAATAATATTAAGATTTTGATTACTAAATATCAGTAAATGTATATTAAACTGACAATGCACATTCATATGTATTTTTTTCAGTAAAGTGAAAATTATGTTCTGGCCTTGGGAAGGCATAGGGGTTTTGAGCCCAACTTAAGTAAATTTCTGCTCTTTTTGAGTTTGACTCGGTTATTTATTCTAATTTCTGCTCGTTTTGGGTTTCATTTATTTATCGATGCTAATTTGTGGTAGTTTCACGCTTGGTAGATTATTTGATTTTATTTTTGCTCATTTTTTGTTTAATGGAGTTCTTTACTTTTCTTTGAAAAACTTATTTTGTGGAAAAAGGTATTTTAATTAATTTCTGCTCATTTTATATTGACATAGTCTTTTCAGAAAAAAAAGAAAATAATACTTTAAATCTTTTCGTTTTTTTTCGTTTTTTTTTTCAAAAATTTATAGTTTGGCCTGCTATTTGTATGCTGGAGAAAAATTTTCAGCAATTTTTGACAACATACACCCTCTTAAAAATCTGGACACAAATAGTAGTGTTTAATTTAGTTTCATACCTCCTCTAGTTGACCTGAAATGAAAAACTTGATACTATTTCGCAAAAAAATCTGTTTACTTTCTTTGATAGCTTTGATACACTTACGCCATTTTGATTTGGTTAAATTTCAAGAGCAGAAGCAACCCCTAAAGTTTGAACAAAATACCCTCAGTCGTTCTTGGGATACTGCTGATAAGCCTTATTGGGAATTAGCATTAACACAGTGCATTTTGATTTAATCCTATGGCAACATTTAGTTTTAAAAAAACACGAAGTCAAATGGGAGCGTGGGCGTGGGAGTGGGATTACTTTCCCTCCAATCACTTTCGCCTATCTATTTTCAATCGAATGAGCCCTTTTCGAAGTTCCTACGACAACTCCTTTGATACAAAGTGCCCTGGTCTAAACAACAAAAAAAAAACAAAATAAATACATTATATCCACATCGATCTTTACTATAAAAATGTCAAGCCTTCCAATTTCTTTCGACTATTAAAAAGGGCACCAGGCCTTTCGAATTCCAATCGAATGAGCCTTTTTCGAGTTTCTACGACAAAACACTTCCTATAAACATCTTATATGGCCCCAGGGCATAAATTGCAACTCTTACCCTAAGGGCTTTGAGGGTGGTTGTCATCCTCTAAGACCTAATTTAGAGAACTTTCAACTACGTTACATAAAATGGCTAACTTAAAATTTTGATTGGCTGTGTCTGGGAAAATGGTGGGCGTGTGAGAGGGGCGTTAGTCTTTCTCCAATCACTTTCAACTATTAAAAAAAGGCACTAGCCCTTTCAATTTCAATCAAATGAGCCCTTCTAAAGTTTCTGCGACAACGCTTTCAATAAAAACCTTATGTGCCCCCAGGGGATAACTTACAAACCTCGCCCTGAGGGCTGGGTGGGGGGTTGTCATCCTCACAGAACTAATTTCCAGAACTTTCTACTACGTTGAAGAAAAGGCTATCTGTTAAAAATTGTGATTGGATGTGTTTTGGGGAATGGTGGGCGTGAGAGAGGGGTTAGTTACCGTCCAATCACTTTCAACTATTAAAAAGGATACTATCCCTCTCAATTTCCAATTGAATGAGCCCCTTTTGAAGTTTTTACAACAACTCTATCATTAAAGCCTTATATGCCCCCTGGGCATAACTTACAACCTTTGCCCTGGGGACTCTCGGGGGTTTTTTCATCCCTAAATACATAATTTCCAGAACTTTCAACTACGTTGAACAAAATGGCTATCTCCAAGCTTTGATTGAATGTGTTTGGGGAAATTGAGGGCGTGAGAGGGGGATTAATTACTCTCCACTCACTTTCGACTATTAAAAAGGTATATTTCAATTTCCAGTCAATTGAGCCCCCTTTTGAAATTTCTACAACAACTTTCTATATAAACCTCATATGCCCCCAGGGCACAAATTACAACCCTTGCACTGAAAGCTCTGATGGGGTTTTTATTCTAAAAGACATAATTTCCAGAACTTTCGACTACGTTGAACAAAATGGAAATCTCAAAATTTTGATTGGATGTGTTTGGGGAAATGGTGGGCGTGAGAGAGGGGGTTAGATGTCCATTTCAATAAAAACCTTATATGCCCCCAGGGCATAACTTAAACCCTTGCCCTCAAGACTATGGGGAGAGTGTACTGCTCAAAGATATAATTTTTCTGAACGCGGAACAAGATGGCTATCAAGAAATTTTGATCGGATATGTTTGGGGAAATGGTGGGCGTGGGAGGGGTGTTTGTTGCCTTCCAATCACTTTCGACTATTAAAAAGGGCACTAGCCATTTCAATTTCCAATCGAATGAGTCATTTTGGAAGTTTCTACGACGACGCGTTCAGTAAAAGCCTTATATACCCCAGGGCATAACTTACAACCCTTGCCCAGAGGGCTGTGGGGGAGTATCCTCCTCAAAAACACAATTTCTATCTGGAAATCCAAAACACTGAATAAAATAGCTATCTAAAAATTCTGGTTGCATGTGTTTGGGGAAAAGGTGGGGGCGAGAACGGGGGGCTAGTTGCCCTTAAATCACTTTCGACTATTAAAAAAGGGCACTAGACCTTTGACCAATTGAATGAGCCATTTTTCAAGTCTCTACAACAAAGATTTCAATAAAAACTTATATGCCCCCAGGGCATAACTTATAACCCTTGCTCTGAAGACTCTGGGGGAGTGTCCTGCTCAAAGATATAATTTCCTGAACTGTAACTGTGTGGAACAAAATGGCTATCTCAAAATCTTGATTAGATGTGTGTAGGGAAATGGTGGGAGTGGAAGGGGTGTTAGTTGCCTTCCAATTACTTTCGACTATTAAAAAGGGCACAAGCCATTTCAATTTCTAATCAAATGAGCACTTTTTGAAGTTTCTACGACAACGCGCTCTATAAAAACTTTATATGCCCCCAGGGCATAACTTACAACCCTTGTCCTGAGGGCTGTGAGGAGGTTGTCATCCTCAAAGACCTAATTTCCAGAACCTAAAACTACGTTTTAAACAAAATGGCCATCTCAAAATTTTGATTGGGGGTGTTTTTGGGGGAATGGTGGGCGTGGGGTGGGGGGCTAGATGCCCTTCAATCACTTTCGACTATTAAAAAGGGTACTAGCCCTTTGAATTTCCAATCGAATGAGCCTGTTTTGAAGTTTCTACGACAACGCCTTCTACAAAAACCTTATATGCCCCCAGGCCATAACTTAAAACCCTTGCCCTGAGGGTTGTGAGGGAGTGTCCTACTCAAAAACATATTTTCTATCTGGAAAACAACTACGCGGAACAAAATGGCTATCTCAAATTTGGATTGGATGTGTTTGGGGGAATGATGGGCGTAGGGGGGGGGGGGCTACTTGCCCTCCAATCACTTTCGACTATTAAAATGGCAATAGCCCTTTGAATTTCCAATAGAATGAGCCTGTTTTGAAGTTTCTACGACAACTTCTTCTATAAAAAACCTTATAAGCCCCTAGGGCATAACTTAAAAACCCTTGCCCGGAGGGTTGTGGGGGACTGTCCTCCTCAAAATAATATTTTTATATCAGGAAATCAACTACGCTGAACAAAATGGCTATCTCAAAATTTTGACTGGATGTGTTTGGGGGAATGATAGACGTGGGGGGGCTAGTTGCCCTTCAATTACTTTCGACTATTAAAAAGGGTACTAGCCCTTTGAATTTCCAAGCGAATGAGCCTGTTTTGAAGTTTCTACGACAACGCCTTCTATAAAAATCTTATTTGCCCCCAGGGCATAACTTAAAACCCTTTTCCTGAGGGTTGTGGGGGAGTGTCCTCCTCAAAAACATATTTTCTATCTGGAAATAAACTACGCTGAACAAAATAGCCATCTCAAAATTTTGATTGGATGTATTTGGGGGAATGATGGACGTCGGGGGGGGGGGCTAGTTGCCCTCCAATCACTTTCGACTATTAAAAAGGGCACTAGCCACTCCCATTTCCAATCGAATGAGCCCTTTTCGAAGTTTCTACGAAAACTCCTTCGATACGAAGTGCCGGGGTATGGAGAAAAAAAAAAAACAAAAAACACATTGTGCCCACATCGTTCTTTACTTAGGCAGCGCTAGCGCGCTGCCTATGATAACCAAATTCAACCTAAACTAACATAATCTAACTTAACTCTGATTTTTACCATCATAGCTTGCATAAGACAAAAAAAAGCTAAATTGGAAAAGTAATTGAATCCAAGAAGGGAAAAAGGAATTTCGAACATTAACCGGTGAATGTTGACATTAATCAGATTTTGAACATTCACAATACTATCTACATAATATTTTAGTTTGAGATGATATACTGCGACGCGGTGGTCTGTTTGTCCCCATATACATCAGAATTCTGCTTGAAATGAAGGCAATTTCATTATAGGCCTTTTGCACTGTAATGGTAATAAAGACCTAATTAATCAGTTAATAAGGTGGCTTAAGCGTTTATAACACCTTTCTTACGTTTGAAATTAAAACTCAACTGCCCAATATGTTATACATTAATAATCAATGCAGTAATGCCAATTCTACTAAATGTGATTTTCTTTTTTTTTTCCACTCTGGGAGCTGTAAATCCATGGTTAATGGTTTTATAGTGTGGCGATTCCGATAGGGATCTCTTCTGATCTCACACGATAGGGATGGGGAAATTCTGATAGTGTTTTCAGAGTACTCGAATATAAATTCTTTATATTATTCTTATAAGGTATTCTGAAATTTAATCTAGGTAAGAGTTACAATTTCTGATTAAGTGTTTTTGTGAAAATATATTTTTCACTAAAAAAATTCATTTAAATTGCAAATTTTGAACTTTTTGTTACCAGTAGCCGTGGCTCACCCTTTACTAAGTTTTAACCGCTTCTGCAACCATGATATAATCTTTTGCCTTAGAAAAGCAACGAGTCATCATTCCATTCTGTTTTCGCTAACAACTATTGTAAGCCAAACTTCAGTTGAAAACTAATGTACAACCATTGTATTTTCTCTGATTATATAATTTTTTAATGTATACTATTTCTTTGAAGCCTTTTAAAAATATTATCAAAAATGCATCCAAAAATGATTATTTCATTCACAGAACATAATCCTATTACTACGAGATGTGAGTTTGAAAAGTGTCTCTTCATTCAGCAATAGATTTAGAAGCACTGAACTGATGTATTGCGAGATTGACTGAAGTTGCTAGTGATGACCAACTTGCTTTGAAATGAACTGAAACTTTTAAACAAGCACAAAAGAGTGCACTTGGGATACTTCTGAATTGGTTTCAACATAAAATATTCTATGTTTTTCCGCGATTGGAAAAGAAATTCTTTTAGGGAGCCTTTAAAGTAAATGATATTTCCAAGGTTGTCAACATACTATGAGCTCCTAAATCAGTACTTCTATTTAAGTGAAGTTTTGACCGGTATCTTTTGTACCGGTATCTCGTAGATTAAATAAAAAACAGCAAGTTTTTTTTTTTAACTGAAAGTAAGGAGCGACATTAAAACTTAAAAAACGAACAGAAGTTATTCTGTATATGGAAGGGGCTGTCCCCTCCTCAACGCCTTGCTCTTTACGCTAAAGTTTGACTCTTTCTCACAACTCTATTTTTTAAAACAATAAAAAATTTAGCGTAAAGAGCAAGGCGTTGAGGAGGGGACAGCCCCTTACATATACGGAATAATTTCTGTCCATTTTAGGTTTTAATGTCGCTCCTTACTTTCAGTTAAAAAAAACTTGTTTTTTTTTATCTAATTTCTGAACATTTTTGAATTAGTGCAGCTTTGATTTTGGCTCACCGTACATGACTAATTAAGATGAAATTTGAATATTAATTTCACTTTATTTGGCTAAATGGCTTTCTCGAAATTTGAAATTTCTATATTCGTATATTTTATTACGTAAATTAGGGTTCTCCCCCTAGTCAATACCTCGCTCTTTCGGCTGAAGTTCAAATTTTGTCCAAATAACTCACTAGGGCTAGGAATAAGTGAAGATGAAAAGTTGACATTGGGTAACGAATAGATTGATCAAGTGGGCAGCTTCACTTACCTTGGTAGTATTATTAGTAAAGATGGTGGGAGCAGTGAAGATGTTAAAGTAGAATAGCCAAGGCTCAGGGTGTTTTTTTCACAATTAAAAGAAGTTTGTAAGAATAGAAGATAAGTCTGCAAACCAAGATTAGAATATTAGAAGCTACAGTGATGACAGTAGTCAAATATGGCTGTGAAGCATGGGTGCTTCGAAAAGCGGATGAAGATTTGCTAGATGTTTTCCAGAGAATTGCTTAAGGATTGTTCTGGGTACCCGGCTGACTGACCGTATTTCAAACAATAGGCTCAACGAAAAATGTGGGTCAATACCGATCTCTTGAGCTATAAGAAAGAAAGGTTGAGATGGCTAGGGCACGTTGTGCGGATGAAGGATGACAGATTGCCAAAGATTGCTCAATGAAAGATCTTAAGCCTAACTGGCCAACCATGACAAAAACCAACAAAGAGAAAAATCTCAATGAGAAAAAAAACAAACAAACGAAACTGTGGCCAGTGGAGAGAAAAGAAAAGACAAATGCAAAACAACGCGGATATTTCGCCTGTATCCAAACAAGGTGTCTTCAGCACGAAAGAAACACAAGAAGAACAGGATAAAAAAAAAAACAAGACAAAACTAAAAACCAATAAAACCACCACCAAAAAAAAAAGACCAAAACGATTTGCTTCAGTAATAGCTAACAAAAGGATTATTTCGCAACAGAATAATTAAAGTAACTTACAGTTTTTTTTTTATTTTTCCTCAGTTACTCCTGGTGTCCTCTCTGAAGTAACTCTATAATAGCATCTTTTCCCTACGTGGATCAGTTTACGCCTAATTGTACATTTTTTTTTTGGTGGTGGTTTTATTGGTTTTTTAGTCTTGTCTTGGTTTTTTTTATCCTGTTCTTCTTGTGCTTCTTTCGTGCTGAAGACGCATTGTTTGGATACAGGCGAAATATCCGCGTTGTTTGCATTTGTGTTTTCTTTTCTCTCCACTGGCCACAGTCTCGTTTGTTTGTTTTTTTTTCTCATTGAGATTTTCCTCTTTGTTGGTTTTCGTCAAAGATTGCTCTTTTCGGCCAACCGTCTAGGGCTAAATGGAAAACAGGTCGTCCTCGTCTGGGGGGAGGACGTCATAAAGAAAGATTTAAATTAAATGTGAACTTCGTGGGAGGGTGTAAAAAGGGAAGCTTTGAATAGATTGGGATGTAGAGAAGCGTGCGTAGCTTTGTTGGCCTCAGGCAGCTTGGTGCTGCAGTGAGTTGCTAGTAGTAGTAGTAGTAGCACTTTAAGAATGACCCCTTTAATCACAAAGGCCGTTTAATTAGAATAGGTAACTTTTTTGAAAGTACTAAAAACTTTAGCGTAAAGAGTGAGGTATTGACTAGGGGGAGATCCCCTCATGTACGTAATAGTTTCTATTCGTTTTAAGTTTTTAATGTTGTTCCTCACTTTCAGTTGAAAAAACTTGTTTTTTATTTAATTTCTGATCGTTTTTTTAAATAATGCTGGGAAATCCGGTGGCCTCCGTCATAGAAATGTCCCTTCCTCCATGAAAATATCATCCATGGAAAGATCCTCCCACGTAGCCTCTTCCTCTGACTCCCACCCCACCAGAAGAAATCCCTCCTGAAAAACATCTGCATACTTCCAAGTAATAAAGACTATATGTACGTAATGGGCAAAGTTCATAACTTGGAGCCCTTCCCCCAGGGGACTGTGGGGGATTAAGTCATCCTCAAAGACTTATTTATGAGGTTTTCGAATATGCTGAACAAAATGGCAATCTCATTGTTTTTTATCGGGTGACTTTGGGGAAAAAATGAGCTTGAGAGGGGCCTAGTTGCCCTCGAATTTTTTGGTCACTTAAAAAGGGCACTAGAGCTTTTAAATTTCCGATCGAATGAGCCCTCTTGCGATATTTTATGACCACTGGATCGATGCGATCACCCCTGGGGAAAAAACCCAACAAATATACTTGTTATGTTTGCAGGACATATTTGAAATAAATGATGTTGCTAGGCTAGATTTCTAGCACATGTATCGTCACGGTACACACCCCCTTTTTTTGAGTATGCGTTGTTTCTAGGCAAAATCATGTCTCCCCAACTAGCAAGACTCCCCTGCGTTTTTACTAGGCAAAATTATGTCTCAAAGGAGATAGAAGTTCCCCGGTAATGTTTTCCTAGACAAAAACATGTTCAAACATATCTCCCAGCTAGCAAGACTCACCCGCGTTGTTACTAGGGAAAATTCCCAGGTCGTTGAACTCCCCCCCCACGCGTTGTTTCTAGGCAAAATCATGGCTAGACACATTCCAAGGTGGTTGAACTCTCCCCCCCATTGTTTCTAGGCAAAAATCATGTCTAGACACGTTTCCAGATGGTATATTTAGTAATAAAGGGGAAATGCGTGTTTAAGTTATGTAAACATCTAGGTATGATAGATGCATCCCAAACAATAAATCTTAATAAGACAGACATTTGTAAGTAAAAACAAATTGACAAGCAATAAAACATAAAAAAGACAGTAAGCTAAAAACACACGACGACGAAAAATAAAAGATGAAAATGCCATATTATAATATACGCAAACAAAAAGAACATCTATTATAGAAAACCGGGGCTTCTAGCCTGCAAGTCCAGAGGTTAGGGGAGAGGGGGAGTGATATTAGACATGGGTTTGGAGGATAAGGTTTATATTAGATGCCATTTAAGACATATTAGAACTGCTAAGCAAAATATCCATTCTTTGAGTACCTGTTAGATTTTTCATCTCTTCCATGGGAAAAATTCCTTAATGTCCCCACCCTAACTTTTAAGCTGTAGTTCACCACACAATGACATTACATGAACCCCCCCCCCCCCCCACCGCCGACCCTGTAGAGACATCATCTCCCCAACACATTTTCAGGCATTTCCTATTAAAAATTATGGTTTTTAAATCCCGTGATTCAAGTTTTTTGCAACCCAAGCCAATCATAACACAAAATACCCCACAAAATACTCCATACCGCCATGGCATTTTACCTACGTGAAAACCCCCCCATCCCCTGTGTGGCCTGATATTAGTGATACATGTAAACCGTATTAGGAAGTATTATAGAAGGACTTTTAACAAAATGCACCATTTCATTAAGTATTGTTAGATTTAACTTCCCCTCTAGCGAAAAAATTCATCTAACACCTCCCGCCTTAACTTCAAGCTCTAGAGTATACTACTCAATGACAATGCGTACCACCTCGGTAAATTATGGTTGATATTAAACACCCCCATAACATCGCTACACACCCCCTCCCCCCAAGAAATCTTTCAGGCATTTTCTAATAAAAATTATGGATTTAAATCCCGTGATTCAAGTTTTTTGCAACACAAGCCTATCATGATTCCCCGCAAAACACTCTACACTGCCATGGCATTTCACCCATGTGACACCAGCCCCCCCCCCCCGGTGAGCTGGTATTAGATGCAAATTTAAGACATATTAAGAGCTTTTAGGAAAATATCCCTTTTTCATTAAGGTAAATTTATTATGAACATTGAAAAATATCCTAACAATAGGTTCAACCCTCCTAGTATTTTGCCTAGTAACAGCGCATGGGAGTCTTGCTAGCTGAGAGGCATGATTTTTCCTAGAAACAACGCATACTCACAAAAAGGGGGTGTGTAGCGTGACGATACATGCGCAAGAAATCTATCCTAGTAACATCATTTATTTCAAATATGTCCTGTAAACATAACAAACGAACATCAAGAAAACCATGAAACATCAAACCACATAACATAACCAAAAAACATAACAGAACCAAGAAACAACATAACTAAGAAACAGCATCAACATAACATAATATAACATAACATAACCATCAACATAACATAACATTAAGCCACATAACCATCAACATAACAACATAACCATCAAACAGCATAACCAACAAATAGCATAACCATCAACATAACAACATAACCATCAAACAGCATAACCAACAAATAGCATAACCATCAACAAAACATAACCATGAAACAACATCAACATAACAGTCATAACCAACAAACATAATATAACCAAGAAACAAAATAACCAGCAACATAACATAAAATAACATAACAACATAACGAACAAATATCAACATAACATAACAGCATAACATAACATCAATATAATATAACATCAAACCGCACAACCATCAACAATATATAACCATGAAAACAACATCAACATAACACTCATAACCAACAAATATAACATTTAACCATTAAACAACATCAACATAACATAACACTCACAACCAACAAACAAAACATAACCATCAAACAACATAACCATCAAACAACATAACAATCAAACATAACCAAGAAACAACATCAACATAACCAAGAATAACATGTTAATTTCCCTGTGTTAATTTACCTATGGCTGCCGTGACGTCAGAGGGCATGTCATAGAAACTCAATGGGAAAAAGGGAGGAATGTTGTAGAAACTGGGGAGAGCATGTTGCAGAAAGCAGTGATGGGATACTAATCGCGAAGCAATTAAACAGCATACAGAAATATTGGATTGTTTACCTGGTAGTATTTTGGTCTCGCCTGCTATAATACCAATAGTGAGTAATATACAGTCTTAAATTGTTAGAAATATGCTTTAATATTACTTGAAATGAAGATCAAATAAGACACAGTATGAACTCTGGAAATCCGATTATTTACCTCTATACAACATTGAATTTGAAGCTATGATACAAATTCAAAAGCTAGTCTATAGTCCTAATACTATCAAGATGGATTTACTTCAAACTTGTGTACAAACTAGTCATGACATGTCCTTTTCAGAACCAAAACAAGAACCGGTCATTGAACTGAGCCATTGTGCCGTGGTGATACCAAATTAAACGTAAAAAAATAAAGCAACAATCCTAAAATGGATTGTCGGTTTAACTCAAAAGGGATTGATCCTAAGAGGGATTTATAAAATTTTTTATTCTTTAAAAATGCCCTTAATTGGTTTGCTTTACTGTACCAAAACTACTGTATTAATTTGTGTTTTCAGTAAAGTGCTAGTTTTTTTTATAATCCTAAAAGTATAGGGCAGCATAATTGGTTTTTTTTTATTCCTACTAGTTTTTTTTGATACATATTGGATAGGCTGTGATTAATAATTTGTGTCCATTTTAAGTTTCAACTTGGCTCTTTACTTCCCACGGAATACTTTGTTTTTTAAAACTAATTTTTTTTTTTATTAAAATTTAATATAGAAACAAAGCTGCCATGATCTTTTGTTTTATTTATACTGAATAATATACGTTCGCTTTAAGTTTTAATGTCACTCCTTAGTTTCAGTTGGAAACTTACTTTTAATATAATTTCTAATTATCACCGATCTAGGGGAGATAAAACACCTCTAGAAAACACCGCACACAACCTTGACAGCTACAAAAAACTATCAGTCTATAACGTAAAGTTCATTATCTATACTTCACAAAACAATACATGTTTCTCAGAAACGTTTGTTTTTCAATGAGCAACAAACTGTTTTTACTTGGCCGTCTGCGCCTGAAAAACTCATAATGAAGGCAGAGCTTCATAGATCATATACTGACTAGCAGACACTAGAAGGCTACTGTAACAAAAGAGAGCTGTTTACGGGCTCAGTTAAAAGCTTATATTTATACCTATTCTCTTTTTTATTAATTCAACTTGATAGATCATTCCCATAAAGTGCACTTTCGTTGTTTCTTTCTTTTTTTTAATGAAAATAGAGCATTTTCCAATGAAATGACCAAAATAGAGGTTTTCGAAACATAGGCAAGAGCAAAAACTAAGGGGGCAAGGACGTCCCATCCCCCAATTACCGCCGTTATAACTAGCACACAGGCTTCATCGCAGAGTGAAGTTTGAAAGTTCAATTCAAAACTGCTGATCGATCATTCAAGCTTAATTTTGGTAGATTTACAATTGAATTTTTTTTTTTGTTTTTAGTTATTTTGTTCGCAATAATCTTTTACTTTTAAGATTAATAGACGATTTATGAGACTTACTAAGAGGGTCTGGAGGGGCAGCGTATTTGAGGGGTTTTATAACCTCCCGCTAAATGCTTTGGACCAGAACTATTGTCATGGTGCCGTTTTTATGCTTCCGAACTCTTCCACTTAAGAAGTGGTACCAAAAGTGCCGATTTTTTGCGATATATGGCACTTTTTGATGGTAAAATTTATAAAATGCGCGTAAATATAAGTTATAGGTTTAAAATGGGCCGTCCCAGGATGTGCTTTAAAAAAAAACGAATGCATCACATTTGCAAAAATAGTGATCATCTGAAAAGTAGTCATAAGAAGAAAACCACGATTGAAAAAAATCCAAGCTGGAAGTGAATGCATGATAATCTAATTTTGAAGTCCAGGCTGTACTAACAGAA
>CM051263.1:57343806-57361306 GCA_027921565.1 Artemia sinica
CTAGTGGGCTACTAAAAAACCAGAGGGAGATGCTTAAGAGCTCATTCCAAAGCTGTTTCTCATATGTAAGTGGCTTATATAAATCACGCCCTCTGCAAGTGCCATGTGGCACGAAAATAGGCACTTTTTATGCCGTTTCTCGAGGCGTGGGGCCAGCGGATTACCAGAACATCTTAGATAGATTCTTGAAAGCTCATATAAAAAATATCGCTCATATCTATATTCTTCCTATAAATTCAACCATCTGCAAGTTTGAAATGGCACTTAAAACGGCACTTTTTGCGCAATGTTTCAAGTGAAAAACCTGGGGCTAGTGGGCTACCAGAGCTTTTAGAGTGATGTTTAATGGTTCATTTGAAAACTTGCTCATATCAACGTTTATCAATTATACCATTCGTAAGTGAGATATAGCACTGAAAACAACACTTTTGGTGCCACTTCTTAAGTTGAAAATCTTGGAAGCATTTAAAACGGTATCATTGTAATAATTATGGTCCAAATCCTTAACTGGAGGTTTGCAAGAACACCTCCCGCAAATCGCTTCTCCAGGCTCCCTTAATAAGCTACGCAATTAAAGTCCTACCAACACCTATATATTAAATTAAATTATTAGGGTGTGGTTCTGTTAGTAGTACAGCGCTGGACTTCAAATTAGATTATGCTGCATTTGCTTCCAGCTTGGATTTTTTTTTCAATCGTGGTTTCTTCTTATGACTACTTTTCAGATGATCCACTATTTTTGCAAATTTGATATACTCGTTTTTTTAAAGCACATCCCGGGAAGGCTCATTTTAAACCTATAAATTACATTTACGCGAGTTCTATCAATTTTACCATAAAAAAAGTGCCATATATCGCGAAAATTGGCACTTTTTGTACTACTTCTTAAGTGGAAGAGTTTGGAAGCATAAGCGGCATCATTGCAATAATTCTGGTCCAAAGCCTTTAACTAGAGGTTTATAAAAACTCTCAAATGTGCTGTGCCCCTCCAAGCCCTCTTAGTAAGTCTCATAAATCGTCTATTCATCTTAAAAGTAAAAGATTATTGCGAACAAAATAACTAAAAACTAAAAATATTTGAAATGAAAATCTACCAATAATTAAGCTTGAATGATCAGCAGTTTTGAATTGAACTTTCAAACTTCACTCTGCGATGAAGCCTGTGTGCTAGTTGTAACGGCGGTGATTGCAGGGATGAGACGTCCTTCCCCCCTTAGTTTTTGCTCTTACCTAGGTTTTGAAAACACCTATTTTAGTCATTTCATTGCAAAAGGCTCTTTTTTCATTAAAAAAAAGACAGAAAAAAACCGAAAGTGCACTTTATTGGAATGATCTATCAAGTTGAATTTATAAAAAAGAGATTATGTATAAATATAAGCTTTTAACTGAGCCCTTGAACAGCTCTCTTTTGTTACAGCAGCCTTCTAGTTTCTGCCAGTCAGTAGGTGATCTATGAAGCCCTGTCTTCATTATGAGTTATTCAGGCGCAGACGGCCAAGTAAAAACAGTTTTTTGCTCATTGAAAAACAAACGTTCCTGAAAAACATGTATTGTTTGGTCAAGTATGGATAATGAACTTTACGTTACAGACTGAAGGTTTTTGTAGCTGTCAAGGTTGCTTGCTGTGTTTTCTAGAGGTGTCTTATCTCCCCTAGATCGGTGATAATTAGGAATTATATTAAAAATAAGTTTCCAACTGAAACTAACGAGTGACATTAAAACTTAAAACTAACATAAATTATTCAGTTTAAATAAAACAAAAGATATTGGCAGCTTTGCTTCTGTATTAAATTTTAATCAAAATCAAACAAAAATTTGTTTAAAAAAAACAAATTTTTTCCGAGGGGAAGTAAAGAGTGAAGTTGAAACTTGAAATGGACAAAAATAATTGTTACACCAGAGCCTATCCAATATATATCAATAAAACTAGTAGGAATAAAAAAACCAATTATGTTGCCCTATACTTTTAGGATTATAAAAAAACTAGCACTTTACTGAAAACACAAAATAATATCGTAGTTCTGGTACAATTAAAGCAAACCAATTAAGGGCAATTTTTACAGAATAAGAATATTATCAATCCCTTTTAGGATCAACCCCTTCTAAGTTAAACCGACAATCCATTTTAGGATTGTTGCTTTATTTTTTTACGTTTAATTTGGTATCACTTCGGCACACTGGCTCAGTTCAATGACTGGTTCTTGTTTGGTTCTGAAAAGGACATTTCATGACTAGTTTGTACACAAGTTTGAAGTAAATCCATCTTGACAGTATTAGGACTATAGACTAGCTTTTGAATTTGTATCATAGGTTCAAATTCAATGCTGTATAGAGGGAAATAATCGGATTTCCAGAGTTCATATTATGTCTTATTTGATGTTCATTTCAAGTAATACTAAAGCTTATTTCTAACAATCTAAGACTGTATATTACTCACTATTGGTATTATAGCTTGCGAGACCAAAAAACTACCTGGTAAACCAATCCAATATTTCTGTATGCTGTTCAATTTTTTCGCGAGTAGTATCCCATCACTGCTTTTTGCAACAGGCTCTCCCCAGTTTCTACAACATGCCCTCCTTTTTCCCATTGAGTTTCTATGACATTCCCTCTGACGTCACGGCAGCCAAAGGGAAATTAACACAGGGAAATTAACATGTGATTCTTTGTTATGTTGATGTTGTTTCTTGGTTATCTTTGATGGTTATGTTGTTTGATGGTTATGTTGTTTGTTGGTTATGAGGGTTAAGTTATGTTGATGTTGTTTCATGGTTATGTTATGTTTGTTGGTTATGAATGTTATGTTTGTTGTTCCATGGTTATGTTTTGTTGATGGCTATGTGGTTTGATGTTATTTCATATTGATGTTATGTCATGTTGTTATGTTATGTTATGTTGCTGGTTGTGTGTTGTTTCTTGGTTATGTTATGTTTGTTGGTTATGACTGTTATGTTGATGTTGTTTCATGGTTATGTTTTGTTGATGGTTATGCTGTTTGTTTGTTTTGTTGTTTGATGATTATGTTGTTATGTTGATGGTTATGTGGTTTTAATGTTATGTTATGTTGATGGTTATGTTATGTTATATTAGGTTATTTTGACGCTGTTTCTTAGTTATGTTGTTTCTTAGTTCTGTTATGTTTGTTGGTTATGTTATGTTGTTTGATGTTTCATGGTTTTCTTGATGTTTGTTTGTTATGTTTTCAGGAAATATTTGAAATAAATGATGTTACTAGGCTAGATTTCTAGCGCATGTATCTTCCCGGTACACACTCCCTTTTCTGAGTATGCGTTGTTTCTAGGCAAAATCATGCCTCCCAGCTAGCAATACTCCCGTGCGTTGTTACTAGGCAAAATAATAGGAGGGTTGAACCTACTGTTAGGATATTTTTCAATATTCATAAATTTATCTTAATGAAAAACAAATATTTTCCTTAAAAGCTCTTAATATGTCTTAAATTTGCATTTATATCAGCTCATCGGGGGGGGGGGGGTGGCTGGTGTCGGAAGGGTGGGATGGTCGGGGGGGGCAGCGGTGGGAGGCCTTGCGTTGCAAAAAACTTGAAAAGGGGGTTTTTAAAACCATAATTTTTATTCGGGAAATCAAAAATGGATAATAAAATAATCATGGGGTGGTGTGTTTGCGGGGCATCATGATAGGCTTGGTGTCACATGGCAAAAATGAATCACGGGAATTTAAAACCATGATAATTGCGTTGCAATTAGAAACCATAATTTTTATTAGAAAATGCCTTAAAGATTTCTTGGGGGGGGGGGGGGGGGCTGTAGCAATGTTATGGGGGTGTTTAATATCAACCGTAATTTACCAAGGTGGTATGCATTGTCACTGAGTAGTATATACTCTAGAGCTTAAAGATAAGGCGGGAGATGTTAAATGAATTTTCTCGCTAGAGGGGAAGTTAAATGTAACAGTACTCAAGGAAATGGTACATTTTGTTAAAAGTCCTTCAATAATACCTCTTAATATGGTTTAAATGTATCACTAATATCAGGCCACCCAGGGGGTGGGTGGGGGGGTGGGTGTCACGTGGGTGAAATGCCATGGTGGTGTGGAGTATTTTGTGGGGCATTTTGTGTTATAATTGGCTTGGGTTGCAAAAAACTTGAATAACGAGATTTAAAACCATAATTTTGAATAGGAAATGCCTGAAAAATGTCTTGGGGAGATGATGTCTCTTCAGGTTTGGGGAGGGGGGTCATGTAATGTCATTGTGTGGTGAACTACAGCTTAAGAGTTAGGGTGGAGACATTAAGGAATTTTTCCCATGGAAAAGATGAAAATCTAACAGGTACTCAAAGAAATGGATATTTTGCTTAGCAGTTCTTATATGTCTTAAATTGCACCTAATATAAACCGTATCCCTCCAAACCCATGTCTAATATCACTAACCCTCCCCTATCCTCCGGGGATGCAGGCTAGAAGCCCCGGTTTTCTAAAATAGATGGTTCTTATTGTGTATATTATTATGTGGTATTTTCATCTTTTTTTTTCGTCGTGTTTTTTTAGCGGTCTTTTTTATGTTTTATTGCTTGTCTATTTGCTTTTATTTACAATGTCTGTATAATTAAGATTTATTATTTGGGATATCTCTATCATACCTAGATTTACATAACTTACACACACATTTCCCCTTTGTTACTAAAAATACCATCTGGAAACGTGTCTAGACATGATTTTGCCTAGAAACAATGCGGGGGAGTTCAGCAACCTGGGAATGTGTCTAGCCATGATTTTGCCTAAGAACAAGGGGGGCGGGTGAGTTCAACCACCTGGAATTTTTCCCAGTAACAACGCGGGGGGAGTCTTGCTAGCTAGGAGATATGTTTGAACATGTTTTTGTCTAGAAAAACATCGCCGGGGACTTTTACCTCCTGGGAGACATGATTTTGCCTAGTAACAACGCAGGGGAGTCTTGCTAGCTGGGAGGCATGATTTTGCCTACATACAACGCATACTCAGAAAAGGGGGTGTGTACCTTGACGATACCTGCGCTAGAAATCTAGCCTAGTAAACATCATTTATTTCAAATATGTCCTGCAAACATAACAAAACAAACATCAACAAAACCATGAACCATCAAAACAGCATAACATAACACACAAACATAACAGAACCAAGAAACAACATAACTAAGAAACAGCATCAACATAACATAACATAACATAACCATCAATATAAAATAACATCAAACCACATAACCATCAACATAACAAATTAGTCATCAAACAATATAACCAACAAACAGCATAACCATCAACAAAAGATAACCATGAAACAACATCAACATAATAGTCATAAGCAACAAACATAACATAACCAAGAAACAACATAACCAACAAACATAACGTACATGACATAACAACATACCAACAAACATCAACATAACATAACAACTTAACACAACATCAGTATAACATAACATCAAACCACATAACCATCAACAAAACATAACACTCATAAGCAACAAACATAACATAACCATGAAACAACGTCAACATAACATAACACTCATAACCAACAAACAACATAACCATCAAACAACATAACCATCAAACATAACCAAGAATCAACATCAACATAACCAAGAATCACATGTTAATTTCCCTGTGTTAATTTCCCTATGGCTGCCGTGACGTCAGAGGGCATGTCATGGAAAATCAATGGGAAAAGGGAGGGCATGTTGTAGAAATTGGGGAGGACATGTTGCAGAAACCAGTGATGGGATACTACTACTTTCGCGGTTATTAAAAAATATTTAATCTGACGCTTATATTATTAAGATAATTTTAACAATATACTGAAAGTTACTGATATCGCAACTGATTTGAGACTATGAAAAGCTTTATAGATTTTTTTTATTTTTGTCAGGTTACCTACTCACTTTTGGTTCAAAATTAATATTGCTGTTTTTTATACTTGAATATGCTGTTTTCTGTAAAGTGCTAGCTTTTATAATCTTTAAAGCGTGGGGAAACATAATTAGTTGGTTTATTTGTATTAGTTTATTGATATATGTTAGATAGGCAGTGAAGTAATAACTTTTGTCTGTTTTAAGATTCAACTTGGCTCTTTACTTCCCTCGGAAAAACCTTTTATTTTACATTTACATTTCTAATCGAGCTGAAAACTCTCTGGAACACCTCCACATGTTGCGTTGAGTTGGCAGAGAGAAATTAAGACACATAAAAAGAATTGCATTTAGGATTTTTTTTTTTTATTATTTACACCATGGTTTCTCTCCCTGTTTTAATCAAATACATTAGTAGAGTAGTAGGTACCATTTTGCTTGGCTTATGTTCCTTCCCATGCTATTTGCTTGGCTTATGTTCCTTCCTGTACTATTGGGTGGATTACGTTCCATGGCACCTTTCCAGGGCATGTACTTATGAATTTGCTTGCCTTATGTTCCTTGGCGTCTTTACAGAGCATGTACTTATGGATTTGCTTGCCTTATGTTCCTTGGCGTCTTTCCAGAGCATGTACTTATAGATTTGGGTGGATTATGTTCCTTCCTATGCTATTCTAAGGGTTTATGTTCCTTCCTATACTATTCTAAGGGTTTATGTTCCCTCCCATGCTATTCTAAGGGTTTATGTTCCCTCCCATGCTAATCTATAGCGCTATGTTCCTTCCTATGCTGTTCTAAGGGTTTATGTTCCCTACCATGCTATTCTAAGGGTTTTATGTCCCCTCCCATGCTATTCTATAGCGCTATGTTCCTTCCTATGCTATTCTAAGAGTTTATGTTCCCTCCCATGCTATTCTATAGCGCTATGTTCCTTCCTATGCTGTTCTAAGGGTTTATGTTCCCTACCATGCTATTCTAAGGGTTTATGTCCCCTCCCATGCTATTCTATAGCGCTATGTTCCTTCCTATGCTATTTGCTGGGACCTCTACACCTTTTCAAAGAGAGTGAGTACCCCCTATCACCTATACTTCCTTGGTACCATTCCAAGCAAAGTGATCAAACATGTTTTGAAACTATAGTTGAGATTGTACAGTGCATGCTTTTAAAACACCAGTTTAGAAATTTAGGACTTTTTTCATGAGAAAGATGGCGTTCAAGGATGATTTACTCCTCTCTCTCTCTATATCAGTCAATTTGTTGTTGTTGCTAGCTCAGTTTCATTGTGGCAGTGAGAGTGTCAACACATGAAAAAATGTTCCATACATGTCCGCTATGCATGTACACACTGGGCAGCTGGTCATCATGTGAGAATTGCACAATGATTGATGAGTATGATGAAAAGTGTAGATTATGCAACCCGTGTAAATTACATAGAGTATATGCTGTACAAATTAAAGGTTGTAATTCCTGTCTTGAAGAGGTGTGTGACTCTCATCCTAGAGGGCACCTATGCTCCAATTGCCACTATGATAAATGTAATCAGTGGAAGAATACATATCCCAGTATGATTGGAAAGAATCCTAAGCGTGATTTTAGTTTATTGCTACGAGATTGGCATCGTCGTGGTTTTAGATTGTTCTGGGAGGAGGAGCCGGGTCAGCGATTCAACTGTTGGAACAACAAAAGAATATGGTTTCTACGTCATTGTTGTGAAGACAATGACTACTATGAGTATAAGCCCATTGATTTTTATTTGGCTGTGACGGAATGTGATTCGCCACTTGAGGACACTGTTAGTGACATTACTTCAAATAAACAAATTGAAACATGTGAATCTATAGAATGAATGAGAATAGTAACATTGACTATACAAAGAGGTATGACAAGAGTGAAGTTACAATCTACTGTAGAAAATGTGACCCTGACATTGCAACAAATCAGGATCAGTATACTGTGAATTCGAAAAATCTACCTACATTAGTTGTTGTCGACAAATACCTAGTAGAAGATGAAATCTAAAGAGTAGAAAAGTCGTTATATCATGTGCATACATTATTTTATTAGTAAACAATTTCACATACATTTTTTTAGAACATTTTATTCATAGGGCACTAAAATCGATATTAGATACGCTTGTAAGTATATTTTCCACTAGAAAGTCGTTCAATCGAGGTAAGTCAACGTAGATGTCGAGAAACTGCTTGTAGGTATAGCCACGACATCTGAACATGAAAAAGAGTAGTGCATGAAAGCCACATGTCTTAGTCGTTAAATCCTGTACTCTTCGTTGACTTTGAATAATAGTTTTCCGACTGCTTTCAATAAAGTTGCTGATGTAAGGAGTATAGAATTTATACGATAGGCCAAGAGGATCAAAAATTCAATATTCTTCGCTGTTTGAAAGATGCATAGCCAATGACCTGTCTTCAAAGTCGATGGACTGCTATTAACAATGATTAGGGTATTGTTAACACTTGGAATTTTTTCAATGAAGTCCGATGGTATGCAATAGGACTTGTACTGGGACATGTATGGATCCCTACTAAATACGTTGATTATTTGGTTTGTGTTCATGGTGCTAGGTCTAGTAGAAACACTGCCGTCAGGTGTGATTTCCCAATAGGTTTCAAATTGACTCAATGATATTAGTGTGATACTCTCAGTCAAAGCATCGGCAAATGTATACTCTAAACGTACATTCCCTGTTCGTACTATGCTCATATCCTGGGTCCCCGACAAGTACAAAACAATTACCCCATGATTTTTTGAAAACATTGAATCGGTTATTTCATTTTCAAATAGTTGGGAGTCATGATCTAGGGATTGCATTGTCAACTCATACAGAGTTCTATAGGATTTTTTGTCAAATGATAGAGTCTACAGTGGGATACCATTCACTTTGCACACAAGGCTAGATAGACCAAAAAAATTAAAATCATGGGGGGGATTCAGTCCAGGATCCAACGGCACTGCCACTCTTCACAAAGGTGAAAGCCAATTTTGATGAATTTCTCCATTGATAAATGATGAATCGGTATCGCTACGAGAACCGGTGGCAATGTGACTTTGATTATTGTCGTATGGGGGACAAGAAGTTTAATGTTGTTGCCATTGGCTCTTAGCTATTCCACTGCCAGTGCAACAGAGCTCATAACCTGTTGTTTTCGAACGTGGAGAATTGCCGATGTGATAATGACATTTGCTTCGGGTGGTGCAGGAAGTGTGTTTCTCAATATGAAATTCGATGGGGCCAGTTGCAACTTTATGTCAATCTTGACATTGAGGGGTAACCATTGAGATATATTGAATATATCATGATTTAATTTTCCAACCAGATGATACTCTTGACTCACCGCAGCAGTCAACTCACCGTCGGTATCAACACCTGATCGATATTCATAGCCCAATGATTCTCCTCTCAACTCCTTGTATGCCTTTGGTGTCATCATCATAAATTGTATGTAGCTTGCATAGTTGGATAAATTATTGCTAGTGCTAACCAATGTTCCATTAATAAATACATTAATTTGTTTGAACAGATTGTGTAGAATACAGTTTTGGTAGGAGAGACCATCGGCAACAGTTGGAGTTGTATTATATGACTTTTTCTTCACCACAACATTTAAATCAATAAATGTTGATGACAAATCAATGAAATAGTCTTCATTGGAAAAATATTTGAAAGTGTATATTTTCCGAGAGGGGTTGTTGGGGGTGAAATTGTTCATAATAGCCATACTTGACACTGACATCAACATTTTCAGCATTGAACAAATTCAATGAGTAACTGATTGATGGATGTGATTCCTTGTGGGGGAGATAAGTCATCTTAAGAGAAGAAATCCTTCTTTGATCCAACAATCTTTTTCTTTTTCTTCTTCTTCTTATTGGTGTTCGTTGTTTTATTTCTCGAAGTCCTTGTTGATGTCCTTCGCTTTCCGCCTGGTAGAGACTGATGAGTTAATGAGGCTTATGCATCCTTTTCAATCCCTCTCCATTTTACCGAGATTTTAATTGCTCACCAACAGCTCTTGCTGAAGATCTAATATTTTCCTTAACACTCTCCTTGAAATTCTTACCCGACCCCCAGTCCTGTAGTGTTGAAGCAGCAAAATTTGATGCAGCAGGTACAAGGTATTTTCTGGCACGGGGTAGTGCAGAACAAAATAGCCTAGCAAACCAGCTACCAAGATCATAACCAGACATTGTAGTAGGCCCCTTGAAGTAATCCAATCCACTGCCTATTTGACGTGGACTCAGAGCACCAACATAGCAATCGATATCAGGGCAGACAAATGGAATTCTTATATTGTTAATTTTAGGGGATTGTGTCGCCGACAATGGGTCAAAAATGACATGTAATCACTGCTAAACATTTTGTTATTGCTAGAGGATCACCCGATTCACTTCTTAGTGTTAACTGACAGAGTTCCAAATACGAAGTGTTTACAGGAACATACTAAAGATGCTTTATATCATAGTGATGAACAAGTTCATGGGTTGTTTTTCGTTCATGAGCACGTAGGAGGGGGACATTTGAATTACCAACTCTCGATGTTTCCGCAAAAGATGCATAGAGAAATATGCAAGAGTTCGAGGTGAAACCAGGTGGATAATCAGCAAAAATAACTTGATCGATCCCCTAAACAGTGCCGGTGTTTTTCCCATTGATCATTATCTGTTTAAAGCCAAGAACGTTTCTCAGATTATCATTAAGAATAATTATTTCAGTGTCAACAGGTGACGTAATGTAAATCCTATCTTGTTCCATTGAATAATTAAAATGGAATGTACCATTCCTACGATATGAGATTTTTTCTATTGATTGCACGACACAAATCTCTCATATCATCATATTCAATATATTTCAATTTGACATGTGGATATTCGCTAGAATTAAGTGCTTCAACCCATTCATAGTCGACAAAGAGTGACCAATCGAATGGTATAACTTTTATATCATATACACGATCCTTTCTCAGGTTGTCATAGGTATTTTTGAGAATACAATCGACAAGAGCCCCTTCATACGCGCCATCAAATTTGATAGTGGGGGAGAGTTTCGTCCAAAAATCACTTGTTTTATTCAAGTAGTTGTAGAGAGGATCGGAAACGTTGGACATAAAATTTACATAGAAATCATTGGGCATTGTCAATATCTTCAACACTGATCCAAGAATCAAAATCAGAGTTGTATCCTAGCCACCGAACAAGTAACTGTTTCCTACCCCTGTGAGTACGAGTCTTTAATATCTTTTCAATTTGATAGATTTCACTATTATTTTTAACTTTTTGTAGTTCATAGTCATAAAAGCCACCGAGAAT
The DNA here is from genome assembly GCA_027921565.1 of Artemia sinica. Lineage (NCBI taxonomy): Eukaryota > Metazoa > Arthropoda > Branchiopoda > Anostraca > Artemiidae > Artemia > Artemia sinica. The sequence continues at coordinate 57,355,002 of CM051263.1, forward strand.
CTCTTCATCTTTGGTATCGCGCAAACGATAAGTTATGGGTTTAGTGTCTAGGATTTTTGCCACTTTAAAAAGTTCTGTGGACCACAAGTAATTACCCTTTTCAAAAACATTAGTTGTTCTATTAATTTGAACAGTATCACCAACATTAAATTTTTTCTTCTTGACAATCGTTTCATTGGAATATTGTTTAAGAAAGGTGTCAATTGTATCATGATCAGAATGATGAACTTCCGTTGGGGTTGAATTGGACAATGATCGATGAGGTCGTTGATTATAAATCTACATGATTTTATCTAAATCATGAATAAAAGCAGATGTATTTTTCAATGTAAAAAATCTTGAAATTAAAAGTCGAATAGTTTCTTATCAATCGTTCGGCCAATGCAGCCTTTATAGGGCTAAGACTATGACAGAGCAGTGTATTATATTTTGCTAGTACTTTTGCAACATGGGGATTTACAGATTCACTACCACGATCCGTTTGAATTTTTTTATACGAATCCTGTTCGAGAATACTTTCAATGGCCTGAGCAACTTCAACACCTCTCTTTGACCGCAATGGAATGGCATATGCATAGCGACTAAAAACACTGATTGCAAGTACAATGTACTTGTACGGTGTATTGTAACGTCTTTGAATCTCATCTAGAGTTAGGAGATCTGCTTGCATTATATGCAATGGGAAAAAAAGGCTTTAGTTTTTCGATAATGATTAGCACGAAGCCTATGATTTCTATGCAGAGTGTAACTTGATTCATTTTGTAGATAGTCTTGTACACTTTTAGCGTGAACACCAGTGACTTTGGAAAGAGTGGTGGGGGAACTTAAACTCCCCACTTCACCAATATTTTCATAAACACGTTTCAGAACTTCAACCATTTTGAATGTAAACGTGTAGTGTAACGTCCGCTACCCTTTTGTATACCGGTGGTTGGTGGTGGTGGTGGTGACGTTGACTTGATACGTCTTCGCTTTTGTCTAGCTATCAATGGTGTGCTGCTCCTCCTTATTGTCAAGTTTCCACTAGGTGTGGTAGTATTTTCCAAAATAGATTTAAAATCTTCTTTTTCTTCTTCATGTTCATGTTTTAATGGTGTTGTTGATGCATGTTCATTTAATTTTATTAGAATTTGCCTATTGATAATAAGGCTTTTGGGAAAGTTTAATGTATTTAGAAAGTTGTATAGATGAGCGTCAAATGATAATAGTCCTTTACGATTTGTAACCATATCATAGATTAACTCAAGTAGATTATAGCTCTTGCCTTGAATTATAATCTCTTTCCCATTGCCATCAACTTGAATATGATCTTGACCACTTTCCATGAGATAAGTTATGAGTCGTTTACTTTGTTCACGATATGAGTGGGGCATTAGATTTCCAATTTTCGATACAATTGAATCCAATTCCTCCTTCTTTAATTGTGTTCCAGCAGCAGCAGAATCCTGAGGAGATGATTCTTTTTTGTGATCAATACCACTGGCCTTCGCACGATAGGGTTTATGTTTGTCCACTCGACGAAGTGCATCTTGAAGTAAAACCAATTTTTTATCATCCTCAATATTCTCGTTGTCAATGAATTTACTCAGATTATTCTCAAAGTGTTCCACGAGTGAGAGAGCGAGTTCTATTGGAGTCAATTTATAGGGTTTGGCCATCTTGAGAAAACTGTTTACAAGTCCTGCAATTACTGGCAGTAAAAGTGTGAAAAAGCTACCCCCTGCCTGAAGAAGTCGTTTCCTTTTAAAAATCTTTCCTTTGTTTTTAGAGGCCAATGTGCGTACAATGGAACGATGTTGCTTTGCCTGTTGCTTAACTACTTCTGGCAGTTGAACATTGCCCTCGGTCAAATTTAAACAAAGTTCAGATATTAGATTAATGAAATCATTGTCAACACTATGTTTGAGTATGGCTTTCCTAAGTGGGGGTTTGAAGTGCTTAGAACTGAAAATAAATGTCTATTTTCATGCAGTCTCTTTAGTGTCATGATAGCGACTAATAAGTCTTTTTACTGTTCACGGGGAGATATACTGTAATTTCATTTTCAAAAATACCTGTGACTACACGCAAATCTCGGGTGTATTTTGATTAAGATCCAATAGGATATAGCCGTAGGGTTTATAAGTTGCCTGATTGTACGCTGAGAGCAGAAATTTGGGGGCGCCTGGATAGATTTGTTATTGAGAGTTATTAGGGAGCTAGAATCACGAAACAACTCTGTAGATGATATAGTAGGTAGAGTTCAATGCAAGTGTTCGCATACATTTACTCTGATGAAAGAGATTGTGTAGAACCAGAGTAATGGAAATCTGTTCATGATGAGAGCGAACGGTGAACAATTGCAGCATTTCCTGGGACCATTGTTCAATAGATTCAGCCAGATCATCAATAATCAGCCAAGAGTTTGGTTCAATAATGTTGGAAACATCAAGTCCCTGTATGAATTGTATTGCACCAATCCCGCTGTGCCAATTACTTTTATTTTATCGTAAGACTCCTGCCAAAAACTGTAACAATAGTAGATTTTTTTCGGCTTTTCCACAAACATTTTATCACAATTTTAATTATTTTAGTTAAGAGTGTTGTTTTGCCCGACATTGACGGCGATCACACACAGAAACGATCTGAATGGTGTTTTAAATTGATAAATGTTCCCTGCAACAGTTCACCTAGACAACTAACTGTAGACTATAGTTGTCTAATGACTATATAATTTCCCTATTACTACTAGTCGGTTCAAGAACAAAATCAATAAAGAATCGTATTTCTTGTGTTATAAACAGCACTTTACAGAAAACAAAGAAATACACTTTTTTAAATTTATAATAAGAAAACATTTAAAAAAATGCACTAGAAAAAGCACTTTAATAAATATAATTTATTTACAAATACAACATTTAATGAAAAATAATATCACTTTTTTTTCAATGCAACATGTATATTTACAAAAGCACAAAAAAAATCTGCTCTAAGTGAAAAAAGATAACTTTGGTAGTGGCGGTACGCCCCCCGCTGACAGCCAGTCGGGCGCCCCCCCCCCATGCCGCGAGCCCTCCCCCCCCCCCCGGCCGCGAGGTCCCCCCCAAGGTTTTTGGAAAAAATTTATTGGACTTTACTCAAACCGAGACCTTCCCTATGGCTAACACATTCGGCTCGGTCGGAAGTTAAATAGTGTCCAAGGGGGAGGGTAGTCACACCGTCTTGACAAACATAGACCTTGTCGGAAATGGTACTCATGGCAATTCTTTCTATATTTACAGTGAGTTCCTGTAGTTGAGTGAACGAATTGCCAGTAATTTTGCTCGTGGAATTGTGTTTTGAGCAATACAATTCCTATAGATGTCCATGTCGAAATTCTTATCCACATAGCGCGTGGGTACTCCTTTGCAACGTTTTTTGATTTCCCTCGTCGTGTGTCTGTATAAAGTACACCTTCGGACTTACAAACATACCACGGGAAATCATGTCGCTTCCCGTTTCTGATTTAAAAAATAAAAGCTGATTTGGCGCCCGACCTTTCACTAGCTCTGGGTAAAGCCCACTCCAATTGGTTTAGTCTATCCGCGAGCTGATGATTTCACCGTGCGCCAAATCATCAAGTAGGTTTGGGGTTTTTACTTTTAGCAGTAGAGAATCTGTGTCCCCGTAGCAGACCTCTACTTGCCCCTTCTCCGGCCACTGAACCCTAGCCACATTGTAGTAGAATTCCAAAATGAGCTTTTTAGAGATCTCCTAGATCGCACTGCCTGCAGCAATATTTTTATTCAGGACAATGACTTCTTTTTTTCCTATTCAATAGTACCATGTCCGGGCCAATGATTATGAAGGAAGTATAATTTGGATCGGCAATAATTCGAGCACATGGTTTGGGATCGGTCACGACGTCACAACGATTCCTATTGCGAGCACTCTCTCACATTTTACCGAAAGCCGAATTCAAAATGAGCTTATAAATTTCTTTTTCAGCTTTCGTCTGCGCTTCAGAACGTTTCTTGACAAAAGTGTCAACAAACGTTTTCAGATAGGGTTTTTGGCTAAACTGGAGGGCTCTATGGACCTTTGTGACGTTGAAGTTGTTGCACATCCATTTTAAAGCCACATGATGTACAACAATATTTTTTTTCGGCAGAAGGTCAGCAATAAGTTTTTGTTTTGAAGGTGACCAATGCAATCCGTCCACCTCGACTAAACGCCTATTGCGGGGGATCAAAGAGTTCCTAGTCACAGGTCTATTGATTCATGGAAAAACAAAATCCTTTACTGAATCGTGAAGCTCAACTGGTATCTCCCTATCAATTTCAAAAAAAACCATCCAACCGGCCCATTCTCCTCAACACTGTCAATGTTGGGGAAATGGGGAGCTTGAGGATCATTGAGCCATTTATAGTCATCGCAGGGTAGCGCATAATGGGACTTGGCCGACGGATAGAGAGAATTCATATCAAGGAAAACTGCATCCGACTTTGTCCCCGTCTTCTCTCCAGTTGGATCAGTTTCCAAGATAAAATCTCCGTGAAAAAAGTATCCACCCATCATTGACCTCTCGATGAACAGGTGCTGATCGATGTCGGTGATTAGCCCAATTTTTTCCCCGCTAATTTTTAGGATGATGTCCATTACCAGATGAGGAGATGAAAAATAATATCCTAAATCAAGATTAAATTCCCCATAGATTTTGTCCGTATTTTTACACATAATGTCTAACAAAGTTAATACATCACTCGACAAATACAGCTTGCAGTAGTCAAACCCATTTTTACACCCTCCCTCTGCCCACACTTTTTTAGCAAAACTGTATTCATCAGGGGTGCACCTACGATCGTGTGTAGACTGTCGTAAAACGATTCGATCGAGGGAATAGTTTCCTCGGCAAATCTCGACATGGAACAATAATAATCATAAGGATAGATTTCCTTGACCGTCAACAAATCGTATAAATCATTTGGAAATTGTTGCTTGGGAAGGGGGAAAGCGTTGCAGCCGTCATTGTTTTTCTGCAATTGAATTAATTCGCTCAATGATTTGGGGAAAAAAAACTGTAGGAATCTAAAAAGCGAATTTATTCGTGTAAACAACTTCGTCTTCAACACATCTCCATATAAATTCCAAAACAAGCAACTTTTCCGATGATTTAGGAATGATTTTGTAGGAAAAGCTGTCTATCACCCATGCATCATCCACTGTTCCATTTCTTTGAAGATGTGCCATTGCTGGTAGCACATACTTCAGATCGTAGTTAGAATTATGTATAAAAACCGGAAGAAAGAGTTGCTGTTTAATTTTTAAATTACATGAATTGTGAGCCCACCCCCGAAAGTTACTTTTCCCCGTTAAATTGGGGTCAATAAGATGATTATGATCCTGGACCGCGTCTTTTGGGGAAAGAGCACTCCTACAAACCCAAAAAATTGTCCCCTTTTCTAGTGCCAGCTGCTCCTTATCTGATAATGACATTGGGTAGTTGGTGTTACGCAATCGTGAAATTGCACTGTTTGCTGTTTTTATTAAAGACACCAATAACTTCTTCATGCTACCCTCCTCATCCATAGTTAAAAAAAACTCTTCCAGCTGCATTTTATTATTGGAATCGCGACGGGCATGCGCATACGAACACGCAACTAGTTTGTGTTCCTTGACTATATTTAACCTTGATGGGTCTGATACATCCACCAGTCTTGATTCACAATCCAAACATACTTTATCAACCTGTAGCAGGGAATTTGGAAGTTTTTAAATTGTAAAGTATCTTTGCCTTCTGCAGGAATTTCTATTCTTTGATTGCCATGAATTTTGCAATATCTCATGTGATCTGTCAATGTTTAATCAGATCTAAATGGGGAAAGGCACATGGGGCAATAGTGACGTTCCCCTTTCTGAACACCTTGAGATAAGAGTCGACTTATTGCTGTAACGGGAAAAAAATTACCATAGGAATTTACATCTTTGGGAGGCTCATAAATAACCTAGACCCAATTTTTAACATTATCTACCAACGGTGTCCTAACTGAACATAAAACTCCTTTTTTATTTGGTTTCTTTCCCCCATTTACAAATTCCGTGTCATACTGGAGAAAAACCACCCCCAACCCAAGATTTTCATTTGCTTTTTCAAATACGGCTATTTCTTTTATAGGACACCGGATACTTCCCCTCTAAACAGTCAAAATTTACTTTAGGGAAATTTTCACCACCGTTACGTGCAAGTCTGTCGAGATTTTTATTGTTGACTCTTTTTTTAATGTTTTATGGGCTGCTGCTAAAAATGCATATTTAAAGCATTGCAGCCCCGTGTCAAAATCGAAACC